>JAUEPU010000071.1:0-272698 GCA_030435615.1 Armillaria luteobubalina
CTGCTTTCTCCGAAGGTAAGCCCAAACCTGGTTGCAACGTTTTATTTCTCGCTGGTAGCGGCACAGCATTTAATGCTACTACCGAGCCCATTGAGGATGACCTGGTTATCGCAGGGGGGTTATATATGTCCCCCAGCATAGCGAAAACTGTCTCCCAACCCATCACTAGCATATGTCCCCACGACTGGAGAATCTGGTGAAATGTCTCGAAACCCATGCTTCCGAGGCTCCACGGTAGTCGAAGGATGAGACGCCGGAATTGAGCAATCAGGCATGACTCGCCAAGACAGAACGTCTACCACGGTTTCTTTACTAGCACTTGCGACCCAAATGTGGCAGTACTATTCCTATAGTCTCCGCATATCATTAAGAACGCGAGCCGCTTGTGTGCGAATGGCTTGAGGCATAAATTGAAGTCGGATGATGAACAAGACACGACTTGTCGCCTTATCCCAGGCAACATCGGACGAGCGGCATATTAGTCGATGCTATTGAGCCTCGCAATGTTACCCAGCTTCCCAACTCCAGAGTCGCTAGAACGCTATTGGACATAAATCAACCGGATTACATATCGAAACATTGAAAACGACTTACCACCGAGCGATGTATATGAATTCACTAATCCATCTTCGACTAGAAGCATCTCGAACTGGAGACAAACCAACGCCGCATTGAGTAGCCAAACCGCACGGGCACCTTTGGCTTCCTGTCTGATGCGCTCAATAGTCTCCATGAAACCGATGTCCCGTTTCTGGGTGCGTATATAATTGGAGTCAGCATCGAGCGCGATGGCGGCAAGGACGACACCAGTAGTAGTGAATCCCGCAATAAGCGCTGTACGATTGACACCACTCGAACCCGTGTCGGAGATGGCAAGGGATATAGGCGTATTCGTCGCGTATGTAGTGAGCTGACCGGAGATGGAAGTGACAACGGTAGTGGGGGTGACCCTGCTCGATTCCTTGGAGGTTGTGGCAATGGACAACGAGGATGTGGTGACGTCAGTTTGAGAAGAGGTGGACGCGGCAGAACTTGTCGTCGTTAAAGGCGGGAGAGAAGCCGTTGGGATAATGATGAGAGTGAAGGAGATGTCGTTGAAAATATCGAGCTCAGCGTGGACGTAGTCGAGACGGCGGAGGAGCTGATGGTACTGCGAGTCGTTCGAAAAATATATGAGCCAAACTCGGGGTAAAAATGTGTCAGTAACTTACGCAATGAGCGTCGAAGGTGCCGTAGAGGAAGTCGAACTTGAACATGTCGAGCTGGAGGATACATGACCGGTGCTTGAGGCCGTGCCCCTGCGCTGCGCACTTGTTGGGGTTGTCGATTTCGATTGTCTCGTAGCATTTTATGTATTATCCGCATTGTCGCTGCCCTGCAGTCGATACCACTGTTTGCCGGCGGAAAAATGTCGTGGGTGAAAAGGTCTATGCAAGTAGAAGCTGTAAGACCTGGCTGTGGCGGCGACGACGACGATAGAAACGGCCCTCTTGATCCTGTTGGTGTGTTACCTTCTGAGAAAAAAGGTCTCCGTGACGCTTCAACCCCAGGAGAAACTGTAGTGGGTAGTAGAAGGGGGCCGGCATGTGAAGAGGATTCACACGACGAAGGCGGTCATACCAAAGAGAGGAGCATTGTAATCATGGTCCACGTAGTTGATTGTGGTGGTGACACTACCGATTCACCCGTTCCCACTGTGCTGGATAGCAGAGTATGAGTGTAGTTGACATCGGATGCGAGGGAGGTGCGATCCTGTGAAAAATCGTCGCCGGCATCAAGACAACGAAGATGGTGATCAATCCAACAGCGCACTTCACAGCGTTGCATGAAATTCGTGAGGGGGGACTTCAGCTCTGGGTCACTTGTAGGCCCAGAGAATTCACCGTCGCTGTTAGAGGGTGGGTGGCTGGTGTTGATCCTGCAATGACGAGCGTAACGACAATTGACGCAGAAGCACTGGCCCCTCTGAAGAGTATAGACAGCATTACAGCTTCGATGGACGGAATGAAGAGGTCAATAGTCGTTGCAGTGAGAAAAAATGGGGGATTCGACGATAGCGGCAGAAATCAAAAAAACACAGGGACCGTGAAAAAGTCCTCGTCGCGTCTTTTCGTGATGTTGCGAAAGTAAATACCACAGTGCTTTCATCATCAGGTGTCAGAGCCCAGTGGGTTGCTCCTCCAGACGCCGCGGCAGTGACTTTGCAGCCAATGATATCTGGCATGTACCGGAAGCTGCTGTAGGGGGAGCCTGACGATCCATCTCCAGAGTTTTTCCACTACGCGTAACTGTCAGTTCCGAGTTATAGGTTCGAAAGAGGGTAGACGAACCTTGCCCGTCATCCAGTACACGCCTCCCTTATCGACAACGACGGAATTGCTTGGGCCTGCGGCGATAAGCACGCCTGTATTCGCACCAGTAAACTGAGGGACTTGGTTGGGACGGAGGGCATCGACCTGATTTTGAATCCTGAGGTTAGTACGTGTCGCCGTTCCTCGTACTTCAACGAAGCGAGTCGCTGAAGATGGTACAAAATGGCGATGTCTTGAAGACGAAGATGGCCGCAGAGGACCTGCTAGTCACTTGGAACCGGAAACTGAGTCCCTGTGAGTATACCAGGGATGCTGACAGGTCCCGGCACGAATTTTGGGGATGCTAATGGCCTTGTGGAACAGGACTTTTCTGCTGCCGCTACCCTCGTGGTCGACACTACGGTATGAAGCCAGGGAAACTGTCATCGTGGGTGGAAAAGTCTAATAAAGTAGGCGTTGGAAGACATGGCAGCGGCGGCGTGATGGCGATGACGACGAGGACAATTGAAACGGCCTTCCTGGTCATGCTCATGCGTTGTCTCCTGAAAAAATCTGTCTCTGCGGCAGTTGAACACCGGGAGAAAGGCGTTCTTAGTAGTAGAAGGGGGGTGAGCATGTGAACGGGATTCACATGTTGAAGGTGGCCATTCGAAAGAGAGGAGGATCACAATGATGATCCATTCAGATGATTTTGGTGGTGATACTAC
Source organism: Armillaria luteobubalina (assembly GCA_030435615.1). Lineage (NCBI taxonomy): Eukaryota > Fungi > Basidiomycota > Agaricomycetes > Agaricales > Physalacriaceae > Armillaria > Armillaria luteobubalina. Next base: position 3,020 of record JAUEPU010000071.1, read on the forward strand.
CGATGTATTCGTCCCTCTGCGCTGGATGACAGAATATGGGCGTAGTCGTCATCGAATGCGGCGGAGGGGGTAATCTCGTCAAAATTTGGTGGCGGCATGGGACAATGACGACAACCAATAGAACGGTGTACTTCATTCCATTCTATGATTCTTGTGGAGGTGATACTATTTCTGGGGCAGCTAAACGTCCAGAGAATCTGCAGCCGCCGTTAGATGGAGAGAATATCGTGTTGACCCAGCGATGACAAGCGTAACGGCAATCTACGCCGCAGCTGTTGCATCTCCGAAGGGTCTCGACATCGTAACAGCTACGGTGGACGCGCTGAAGATGTCGGTGGTTGTCGTAGTGAAAGAGGTGGGGATTTCGACGATGGCGGTAAGCAAACAAAGAACACAGGGACGTTAAAAACGGTTCTCTTAGTGTCTTCTTATTGGTCGTGCAGCCGAAAATCTTGCAGCCGAGGTATCGGGAGGTTTAAAGCAATGTCGCCCTTGTTTTGAAGTGGGGAGCGGTCTCACGAGAGTCGTCCTGTCGATCGCGGGGAGATGGCTAGTTCAGTATGGGTGCGTGAGGGTTTGAAACTTCTGTATAATGTCCCTCGGTCACTGACAATAAACCTGTAATGATCTGATATAAATGAATGAGCTACAGCAACACAAAAGACGGAAATCGCACACCATGGTACCCAAAGCGAGGAAACGGCGGGCGTGAAAATCATACAACGGGTCCTCGACGTGTCTCCTGGTGCGAATGCTGCCACCATATAATCCAGCAAAGATAGCAGAAGTGGAGCAAACTCGCTGTTGAGTTTCAAGCAGGAGGGGGGAAGTAGTGCGAGGAAACGCCAGCCTGCGGGGGTTAGCGTTTAACGGCGGTCCTCATTATCATCGAGGAGCATTGAAGGCGCCCACAAAGGTGTCTCTGTCACTGGGAATAGACCTGCTACGATCCAAAGCCAACTGATTAACTACAGCAATTAAAAAACAGAGAAGCAACGCACCCTGGCTCTAAATCGACACCCACGTCGATTTCGCAGTCTCATCGCCCTATGAGCAGCATACAGTGCATGTAAATATCAACCTTGCATGCTCCAGTCCCGCGATGAACGCGCCAAGCCATCAGAGAGTAAAACGGCGCGCAGGATAGTCATAAAAGGTGGGAAAGGGCGAAAGGCGGCTACCAGCTGATTTCGGCATTTTCCCTGCGTGGATGCCTCGTTGCCGGTAACCGCCGCTGATCTTACAAGCCCTTGATCACACTGCTTCGATTGCTGAATTCCTTTCCTGGCCCACAACCCCAGTGTTGGTGGCAATTGGATTCCAAGACATGCAGCCGACGTGACTCAGTCCTTCTTTATTTCAGGAATTTTTATCCAGTTCTCTCGACGCTCCTTCCATAAAGTAGCACCTATCTAGTAAGATTTTCACTCTTCTCGACTTCAGTGGCTATCCTCTGAAACTTTACGCTTAGGCATCTGTGCATTATTACTTCACGAGAAAATAGTAATAATCCTACCTACTGAGTTCATTAAGGAGTGTGAACGTGCGACTGTGAAATAATGGTGTGCACCACGTTCACATCACCAAGTATCAAGGCTTGAGCTGCGCACAACTGCACAGGAACGTGAACGGATCTAACGTGCTGGAAATATTACTGTACATGAGATGAGTATAATGGAAGGACAGTGCAGACAGAGCTCGCCGCGCATCATCACCCACTAGATGAGTAATTTACCCATATATTACTTTTCTTGTTACTAGTGCAACCTTCGATTACTAGATACTGATCACCACCGCACTTCGACACCTGTATAGCTTTCTCCATGTGTCAAGCTTCATCCTACAGTGTCCATGGTAGTCCCTGCTATTTCGTTCTTCTGCCGTCCATCCCATCGGCCATACCGTCAGAGCAGCGCGTATTCTCTCTTCCGACTTAATGTATAATCTTGTGTACCAGCATCTCATCGGTCCACCGTGAGTTCCACTGCCGCTGGGATGCTATCACGAAAGCGAGATAAGGTCTGACGGTTGGGATGACTGATGAGACTGTGGCATGTGCTCTAGGTACGGCAGAAACTAGTTACTTGTACATCGATACGAGTGTGGTACTCTATCCCATCCTTTCACAAGCTTGTCATTGCTTCAGGGACCCTTGTATGATTCAAGTCTCCATTGGCGTCGGAGATAGATACTTGCCCGTCGTCGTCGGCTGCCAAACTGATTGGGATTTCTATTCACCGACAGAGTGTATTATGATCTCCAGGCATTGTCGAGCAAGGTGAATGCTAGCACTTGCATATCTCAGAGCCTCTTCACGCTTAACCGCTGCAGAACTTCTCTTCGTATCGCCATGGACATCCTCAGATTTGCAAAGACGTCGAGCTAGCAGACGTATCACTGATGCGTGGAGCTTGAAATACGCTCCCACCCGCGTCGCTCGTTGGGCAAAAGTGGCTGGGAAGTATAACTTCGCTTAAGCCAAAGAGAGCATGCCAATAACCACGGACACAGCATAAATCATGGACGCAGTTGCTGTTGATATCGAAGCTTTCGTTTCTGTTGTCACTGAGCGGCTTGAAACCTAAGAAAATACTCTTGGCAGACATAACAGCAACCATGCTAGCGCGACGACAACATGAAAGCAAAAAGCTTCTGAAGGCACCACGTCCACAACTCTTCCTCCTCCGCTACCGTCACTCCAATACTAGAGCGTACCGCAGAGTCGCGGCAGCAATAAAGATCACTCGTGTAGGCCATAGCAGCACCATAGGAAGCTCGCCAAGACGAGCTGGAGGGAACCGTGCGAAGTTTCAGAATGGTAGAGATTAGCCACGCAAGTAATCGTACATCTAGACGAGGACGTATCCGATAACCATGCACCTCGTCTTAGTTCCTCGCATCATCACTGCGTGGGCTGGGCTGAAGGGCGAGTCGTCTATCACACCCTGGGACCACAATAGTCCTCTAGATGTCGACCCTCGTGATGTGCTCTGCAATAGTAATCAAAGTAGCCTGCTGATAGACAGCGAGTACGGCAATTTTACATACCATGATAGGTTACCTGACTGCAGCATCCCTTGAATACATTCGATATTGTGTGCGTTGGGGCCGAAGAAGAGGTGTCTGGATCTGGCATCATAGTCAATATCAGCTCCCTCATCATACAACTGCCCATGGGTGCGCTTGGTAACCGGAGGGGGTCGAACCGGTCTACGGACTGCTATCGGTCACCTCCAAGTAGCAGTAGCGTAGCTGAACACACCTGGTTAAGTTTTCTCTGACTCTTCCTAAATCCAGCAATATCCCCTCGAGTGTTTCACTAGAGAAACGGTGTTAGATGGATGAATCGATAGAGTACTAGTAAACTATGCTAGTAGTGGCAACCGAACAGGCATGACCGCGTGTTGTGTACCAACCGACTGCTTGCCGTCGAGCTAGACTCGCAGAAGGACCAGATATATCGAATAGCCTACCTCGTTATTCAACCTTCCTTCTTCCCCCAACACCAAGACCTGAGTTGGGCAGCGTGGGAGATTGAAGAATCTCGACGTCGAACTACAGCTGGAGAGATGGCAACGGTTATCCACTTTCGTATGATGCCGCAGGCTGAAGCGTTCTGATTCCGAGTCATTTCATGCGCTGTGAGATAATAGTGATTCGTCCTCACCCGCATCAGGCGTGCAAGCAAGCTTCGTTCCTAATCATGGTGGGTGCTGAAAAGTAAGATCTAAGGCTGACGTGATTACATTTTCAGGTCCTCGGCGACCATGCCGTTTCGGTCACCGGTTATATTGATCCATCTTTTGCGTTCACATCCAATTCACATCTACACAAAAATTTAACCAATACTTCTCATCCTTGCCATGCAGTCGTTTTTATTTCTAAATTATGGCCCCAAGAAACTCTTCTAATTTGAGGATTACCCGTCTGTCCATTCTATTTCGCATTAAATCTGAAGATCCCTGTAATCTAAAGTCCTTTTCCCTCCAGATACTATTGTATTCGAAAACCGTTCCTTTTTCAGCATATCCCTAACTTCGTGGACCCTTAGAAATGCTTAAGCACTGCCTGAAGTACTCGTGGGATACATCAAGAAGGCGCTTCATGAGTAACCTCGCCAAGTGTCCATAGCCAAGTCGGTATCTCTAAAAATTGCTCACCAATCCCAGAGATAGCACCATGAACGAACGAAATCAAGGTCAGTTTTCCCAGTCTTTTCGACATAGATTCTAGCCCCTCCATTCACGCCACAATTTGAGCATGGGGCCTGTCTCAATGTACTCTCATCTCTATATCAGGTCCTGGTAGAATGGATAGTGCACCTCGTCCTTCGACCATTTCCTCGTAAACCCGTTTCTATGACAACTGCGAGGACGAAACTAAAGTTTACTTATGCACGAGCGAGAGCCTTAACTAGCAAAAGGAGATAATGCAAACATCTTCTCACGTCACGGTTGATAACCTTGAATTTTAACCGAGGATGTGAGCGTCTGCAGAACTATGATATGCAGGCGAGGCAACGCAAAATTGGTTGGCGATGGCAACGAACCCTTAGCTCTGAGGCTATACTGTCCATATTTTACAAAAAGTCCCTATAACTATAGGGGACCGAGTTATACATCATTCCCTATAACTATAGGAAAATCAAATTCTATGTATCTTTCAGAAAAGCCCCCATCAATCTTTGAATCCACTCAAACCCTATAGGATAGGTATCGTGTTATGACCCTCTCGCCGGCTCTCCGCTCCCTCAGGTTACCCGACTGATGCGCTGTGTCTTGCCCTTTTTGTATGTCTCATATTCGTCCATCGATCTGGTGTCCTGGTAGGGCTTGATGGGATCTCTCTACTTGTCTGTACAATCTACGTTGATGGATCTCACTCAAAGCTCACTAGCCGACCCTGCACATACTGTAGATCCATCATCCATTCCTATACCAGGTACCCACTGCAACGGAGGTTCTCTTGTACTTGTCTGCTACTAGCTCTGGGTCAATCTAGATAGTCGCTTTCCACAGGTTTGTTCCTACTGAAGACTTGGTATCGCCTGCAGTTCATGTATTCAAAATTCATGTTGATACTGCCACTCTGACCTTCTGCGGGATCGAGATACGCCAGAGATCTCAAGAACAGATAATGTTCTCAGTGTTCATATTGCAGCTATGCGGCCGAATAGCCATAGGTGGCATTCCCCTGGCATGTTCCTCGCTACATCAATTCTCGATTTGCGCTCGATCCCAACATTATACGCATCCTAATTATGCACATCCAAATTTTACGCATCCTAGTTACGCACCTCGGATACCACTTGCGAGTGGATACGTACACGCAATATCGCCACGTGAAGTTGCCTGGCTACACAAAACACCGTATTCCTATGATATACGTATCCCAGTTGTACCCGGTGGATACGTATCCTTGGTATGTGACTGTATGATTGGTGTCCCTATCAGGTACGTACTCCACTGTATTATATATATATATGTACCGTGAGTGCCAACCCCCAGCACAATCATGCGCACCGAGTCTACTTTTGACCCTACTATTGTCTTCGGACCTCACCCGCCCGTGGCTTCTGTCGGCGACACCACTCCTACCACTGTATCCTTATCCTTCGTCACGGATCCTTCCTTGTTGTACTTTGACTTCGATTTCGATGATGTTGGGTCAGTGACGATTAATGGTGGTGGTCTCCATGGGTGCCATCCCTACAGAGATATAGGCACATTAGACAGGTGAGCTTCTTCGTCCTATATAAATCTAATATTTTCCTTATGTCTAATTTAACAGCGCCATTATTGGGGTACTACCCATCCCTGGGTTGTATCAGTACGCCATTCGTCTCGAGTATTCTAACCAGCAACGCATCTGGCTGGAGGATCAGGGCCTTTGCCTGGAATATGCTGTAATTGCTGATCATGCTGGGTTGTTCTTCGAGGAGCTTTATAGTCGCTGGTTCAAGAAATGGCCTGCTGAAAACAGAGCAAGTGAGGAGCAATGCAAGATTGTATGTTTTTTCCCTTATATTCGCATTTGCTTTGCTAACACATCTGAATTTCAGGAACTTTATACACTATGCATCATGGCGCTTAGGTATAAGTGGGTCGACAATGGAACTTTGCCGCAGGGGTGGATGCAACAAATGGTGTTTACAAGGTTATATCAACTTGAAGAAATGATCACACAGCAGTACGAGATGATCGCGCATGTATTTGACTGAGAACAATGATAATATAGTGACCAGTAAACTTTAGTATTAACAGAGAGTGAATACATGCAATATATTAGACAGACTTAAGAGCTGTAATGCGGAAGCGAGTCGAGGTCAATTTCCGAATCTAATGCTTCCGGAGATGCAGAAGGTAACATTTCCTTCAGGGAATTCCACTGCTCGCACGCATTCGCATTGAGTTCATTCCAGAGGGCCTCTTGCTTCAGGGCATATGCTCGTGCTCCTGGTAAGCCCACATTCTTCCCTCGATCCTTCCACAAACCCGTGTAGTACTGGAATGTTGTTTGCACTCGACGCATCTCTTCCGTCAGAAGTACACATTCCTCTTGCCAATGCTGCGCATGAGCACAGGACTTGCACCACTCGATGCGTAATGCTTTAATGAATGGCATTAGGCACGATTAAATACATGAAACTATCTCACCCTCTTGCAGTCCTTCCTTTCCGCCTTGCAGTTGAGTCTTCCAGATCCAAGATAATGTACGCTGTCCTTCAGAGAGTGACTCGTTGTAATCATCGAGCCCACGAACATCCTCTGCCTTCAGTGGTGACAGGCCATTTTTCCATTCATGTTGACTTAGATGGGTTGACACTACGTCCAATGCCGCATATACATGTCGATACCATGCTGCGTCAGCTCGAATTTTCATTTCCACTCTATGCATCAGGGTGTTAGCCTTGGTGCCGTATCGTTGACCTTGTGAAAATCGCTGCCGCCATATTACAAGATAAGACTTCAAGAGTAGATGTTCACGAAGCGTCGCCAGGGTGTCATGAGCCTGAGTGAGTCGGAGTCGGCGTTCATCCTTGATGACCGAAGTCTGCGCAGCTGGGTCAGTGGCTCCAAGTCGAAGTGCTGCTGAGGGAAGATACAAAGGAATTTTTGTCGCATGAATTTCAGTACCAGGAGGGCGTTGGTCATCATCCTTGGCACGAAGTAAGCTTGTCTTGGGCATATACACTTTCTGGACTTCAATCCAAGCCTCTATTTTACGGAGAATACAATTCACCTGTTGTTGAACTCGCATCCGCTGGAGGTCTGTCGAATGTGTACCAAGTTCTTTGATATCATCAGTAAGCCTTACTCTGAGGTATGAACAATTAGCAAATAAGGATATGAATGGCTCATAAAACCACATACTGTGCCTCTTCTAACTGCAGACCCTGAGCGATGAACTCGCTCGGACTAACATCATGGCATATCTCAATACTTGTTTCTTCTTTCTCTTCCTGGGCCAATTCTAGGTGCACAGCATTTTTGGTTACAGCTGTTGATTATTTGTAAATGCAGGCAGCGAATCTATGGACTAGGGACGTACGACGAAGCAGTGGAGCAAAGGGATTTACTTGACTGTGATCACTTTCCCAGAGAAGAACTATCTTTCTCCATTCGTCGATTGCTGTCGAATGCTCTCGACATAAAGCGTCTTCGAAGCTGATGAACTTGACCACATGTTGCGCGTGTGCACTGAATGCATCCTTATATCTCTGGCAGATAGTTTGAGCTACGTGTATGTGTGAGACCTCGGGAATAGCGGCTTCATAGGAAAACAACGTCACTGACCCATTATGATGATCTTTCACCAATTATAATCCCCAAAATGATTGTCCAAAGTATCCCGGCGAGAGCCAGGTCCCATTTCCTTTGTACTGTTTGCAAGAGCATTTGTTGCAGCCCAGCCTTGCTCTGGTGCTTCACCATCAGTTCTTCCAACTTTCGCTGAGTAGTTGAAAGAGAAGTTGTTATGACATGGTAGAATATGTGCGGGTAAATGGAACTTCGGAACTAGATAGAGGACGTTTTGTTCAGATTGGTGAGGTCAGAGCTCATATGGATATTGTCCGATTCGACTAAAAAGATTCTTGTGCCATTGACAGGCTATGTCGTAGGAGATTACCAGCCAAGGAGGAGTGTCGCATGTGAGCATCGAAAGAGCGAAATAGTCCATGTTTATATATCTGTGTTATGTAAAAGTTAAATCCATTAAACCCGCAATAATATGTATTAACTCACCTCTCTCCTTTCTGTAGATCCCCCACCGATAATGGACGCTTCATATCGTGGCGACCACAAACCACAGCGCCTACACCCGTCGCTGCAGCACCTTGACCACCCCGACTGTTCACGAGTTTCACAGCATCATGATTGTTGCATGTACTCTTTTCTTCTATCAGAATGACTGCACCGTAGGTCTCCAGATGCGATCTAAATTTTTTCTCCTCCACGAAATAAGCATATCCATGGTTGAGACTGGGATCACTTTCTTCACTTGATACATTCAAACGACGCAGGCGGAAATTGGCGTCAATTGCGAGGAATAAGCGATATATCCACGGATTTTTACTATATTAGGTCATTTCAGTAAGACGAGTGTGCCGATTTACTTAACTCTTACTCACGTATTATTGGCCCATCCATCAGGTAGATTGATACGAGGATGGGGACATGCTGGACAGCGCAGTGCTAACTCTCCAGGCTGCGTCGCTTCAATACCCCCAGGCTCATGACCTCGGCCAAACTGTTTCATGGCCTGTAAGTGTCGCCATTCACGAATAATTCGTAGGAAAGCGCCATATCTATCCTGTAAAGTTGTCAGTTGAGAAGGGTACCACTTGTAAAGGACTACTTACAGGAGGGGGGTGCATGCCCGTGTTGTCTGCCAAACGTGCCAGGGTGTGATAAAACTCATAGATGGATATCTTTGACATGAACGATAGCACCTGAAATAGATGAAGAATGCGGAATGTCGCCGCAGTCTGAGGATAAATGGTTGTCGCAGGCCAGAGACGACTTTGAAGGAGCTGGTGATGTCGCTCAGTAGCTTGCATACAGTCACAGAACCCATCTGCACCGTAAATATTCCGTCGACATCGATAATAACGAATGACTTGACTACAGTTGGAAGACTACATGTATCGCCTAGCCAATGACCGAGCTGAATGACCAGACCAAGAGCACCTAATGTTATCTTCGTAAAATAAGAACCAGTGCATTCCTGCAGCTCACGTTTTAGACAAGGAAAAAGAAATAACATCTGCCACACCTCTATTTTGTGCAATGGCATGGCCTGGTGCATGTCAACAATACAGGTCTTGCATAGCATCCGAGCATCCATACACGAGAGACACCGAAATCTGCCCAGATCCAAGCCACATGTAGCGCAATTTTTGGGAGCGTCGGATGGAAGCGCTTCCAGCTGCAACATTTCAGTAAGGAAGACTTCGTGTGCAAGCTTCCACACTAAGAGAGGGTGATCCTGCAATATCGTCAATAGAAAGAATGTAAAATCAAGAAAGTGATTCACCCCTAATGGACACGGATGACGCGTTGATTTCTCTCCACCTGTTACAACCTCTGCCGGTGCGACATAATCTGGATCCAGAAAGGACATTTCTGAAACCTTGGAAGTGATAAAGTCATCCAATATTGTTGATTGTGACTGATCCGAACACATAGACGTAGGAGGATTGGTAGAGGCCCCAGATCCATTGGGATGGAGTTCTGTAGGGAGAGCTGTGACAGTAGTACGAGAACTCTGGCCAGTACGGTGTGTTGAAGGTTTCAGCATTGACTGAGAGTAATAATCTGTGTGTACGTGAAATACTGGTGCAGAGGGGGCAGAAGGACGGGCGGTAGTTGGAACCGTCTGAGAGCCATCGGCCTCGTCGTACAGTTCCATACAAGGGCAGCTAGCTTTCTTGTGGGATTTATGGTTCCTTGACATTGCTTCAGGAGTTGGGTCGAGGGATACTGAAGTAAATGAACTAGTTTCTGTATTTATCCTCTGCCACTAAACAGTTCAACAAAGGATAAATACAGAAAGGGCCACAATTAATTGCAATCTAACCTACCATTAGACCTCGCTTCAAGGTCGTATGCTTAAAGCATCGAACGGAGACAAAACAATATCCTTGTGGAATGCGAATGTTGCTGTCGACTTCAGCATGGAAAAAGGATAGAGGACAGTTGAATCCTATGCGGTATCTGACAAGCGATCAGAGTAATTAGAACAGGTGATGTGACGTTGATAAGATTACTACTGCAACTATTAATACTACTACTTAAAGCTTTGATTCAATGCTTTCGTCCACAAGCTTCCATGGCTTTGGAATCAGTCCATTCCTTCGTATCTGCTCCAGTGTTACTGATCTCCTTCCCCTCTGCCTTGCTTCTCCACTTCTCCAGCATGTCTATCTGCTCGCATCTTTGCAATCCTCCACTTCGCTCTCTGGTCCTCTGTGATCTGCGTTTCCTGCCCTCGATATAGAACAGCTTCCAGAATTCCAGAGTACGAACAATCTCGGAGAGGTCCTGCAACATGAGCATAAATCGAGTCATCAAATAAAGTAGCTATCATCTCACCTTCTGCCGACATTGAATCCAGTGTTGACTTGCCTCCTTGTCCGCAGGGTCTGGCGGCTGTAACTCGGTATGGAACCGATCTTTCCAAACTGTCCATAGATAACTTTGGAACCGAGCATAAGCACCGGGATTGGTGTGGGCTTTGGCCTTGAAACGACAATAGTCCATAAGATATGGACAGAGGAAGTCTTTTTGTTCTTTTGTGATCCGCCTAGATTTTCGTCAGAGGTAATCAAGTCGAAGAACAGAAGGGGACTTACATTTCACTTGTAATTTCTGTCTGGTACTTTCTTTTGCAGATTGTGGCTTTTATACCATTCTTCTACATGCAAGTCTTCCGATGCGCATCATTGCATGTCTTATAGTATGTGTATCACTATGTTTCCCATAATCTGCCTATAATTTGTATCAACATCGCCCCTTTCTGATATGTATCCAGACCTCGCGACTCGGATCAACCTTGGTACTGTACTCGGCATCAATACAACTTTTCTTCCAGACCCCGATGGAGATGGTTACCATACGCAAGGACGTTATTACTGAGGAGTGACGAGCAGCTCATAATGCAAGCAGTCGCCGCAGTTACATGAAGTATGTTTATTTTGCTGCTCCATGCTACATTGACCACAGGGAAAGTGTAGAAACCGAAGTATAATCAACCAATGCAGGCGAGATATGTATCAGAAGAATAAGGCTCAGAAGCATAGGAGCAGGTGCGAACACATTTATCTACATCTGCGGCTAGTTCTGAGCATTTCAATAGTTTGGAACCGCTCATTCATCGGGCTGTCCGTGTTACAGAGATCGAAGTTAATAGCGGACGGTCTCATGAGGAGTTCGTATCTCTTCTGCATTGCTGTGCTTATATTCATGGCTTATTTCTCCAGGCACTGCTCTCCACTGGCTGAGGTTATTGACTGACTCGACCGTATCTCTGCAAAATTTTCCATACTCACACAGCACAACATACGAGGATATGCCAACAGCGTGTACCACAAGTATCTGCAAACAATAATGCTGAACCAACCCAAGGGCCAGCGTAGCCTCATCGAAGATGCCATCCTGCCTATATCGGCTCTTGAACAAGATATTCTTGGATATGAGCATGTCATTCTCAACTCTGCTGGCGTCGGATGGCAGATGTGTTACTTGCAAAAGGCTCTGCACCCTATTCGTGAACTAGTAGGCTGGTTAGAAGAGATGTTGTGTGAGGCGATGATTAGCCCTAAAGGACTTCGGGATAAGTACGACAGAGGTGATCTGGCATTTCTGACACTTTGATACATGTAAATTTGTAGGCATATTACTGATTCAGATTATAGAACTGTATAGGCTAATTAGAATCCCTTTGCCTGGCGAGCTTCCGTCTATTGTAAGAAATATGCAAATGGTGGTCTTTAAACTCCTGGACAATTGCTCTGCCCTCTGCACTCAGCTTTGGGAAGGGATTGCGAGGCGGCAGTGGACTGGGCACCATCATTGAGCTGGAAGTAGGATCAGACTTAATGGCAGCGAAGTATTTGAGGTTATCATGTACCTCATACTGGTTCATGTTTCGCACTCTTTTGAGGCAAGTGGAATATTCTGCAGCAGACTTCTTGTTCGAGTTGAATTAGGAAACAGGATTGAGATGTGTCGAAGTTATGCCTTCATAATTATATACAGATGGCAGTTTAGCGATTCGAAATCTTGTAGACTAGCTCTGACTTACTTTTTATCACTATGCTGTACACGATAGACACGTTTATGCCTCTCAGAAATCTTAAGTCTATGTCTACAGATGGCAGATGTAACTTTTGTCGCAAAATTGTCACCTGAGAACACTCACGTTGATACGCATGGAACGTATCCACCCATAGATTTCGCGATTTGTATGATATATACTTATCTGATCTATACTGTACTTGGGCAATATAGAGCTAGGATTGAGCCTCCGAATCGCTAGTTAAAGCTAAAGCATTGCATGATGAACTATACTAAGTGATATTGGGACTTAGGGACGATATCGTTACGAGTCTACCCTACCAGCCTAATCTCTAAACCACTAGTAGGCGAATATACGCCCTAACCGTGCAACCGACAATGCTAGCCACCAAACCAGGAGTTGACATGATATAAAGAACTGTGACTAGTCGAGATAGCAAGCAGAACTGATATCAAGTATGGAAGCTCCGGCTCTATCGGTATCGTTTAGACAGAGATATGACCCTGTAGAACCGTGAGGGCCGCATCAATGATGGGAATATTCTATCTGTCGATCAATCTCGCAGGAATATTCGCTTCGATGGCGTTGCATCAGATAATTCGATTCTAAGCGGGTCAATAGTTGCCCTTAATCGTGAATAGTCCTGAAACTAGGTGTCACGGAGTCGCTATGTGGACTATACGACCGAATATCCCGACGATGTGCTGCGAAACGGGTAACTAGCGATATCAAGCTAGAACTCCGGAAATGAACAGATAGACCATGTTGCCTAGCACGGCGATAGAATAGTCTGACCTAAATTTCACCGGTAGTAGTTTACCTTATATTGTATGACTAAATATCCGAGGTAGCAAGGACTGGTAGTAGTATATAAGTATTGTACCTACGAATATATGGGAGGCTTCGCCACCCCGCAGTTTGACCCTATAGCGCAGTAGCTAAGGTTGAATTAAGAGGTATTAAGTCGAGTCTCGGGCCACTAGCGTATCGCTAAGTCCACCAACGAATAAAATGTATATATTTGATAAAAGTAACTTCGCGAGTCGCAGAAGACCGCTGAATATTCAGAAAGAAACTTGAAGCGAAGGCACAGTAGCCGATTTACAGCCAGTGAGCTAAAGATAAAGGCCAGTGAGCCATATATCAGTCAGTGAGCTGGAATAGCAAGACAAAAGCCACCTAGTTTTCGAGTTTTGTTTTTTTAAAGTTTGTTCAGTATTCTCAGAGGCTAAGTTTCGCTTCAGAAAGAATATATTTGTTTTAAGCACACAATTGTACAACCCACACCTCATATATCCGCTTGGTTGAAGTCCGATTGACTTGGATATTCTACCTGTATTTGGCTATTAAGCTGAATATTCGTTGATAAGTTAAACTATTCAGTTTGCAGGGATCTTCTATCGATCTCGAAACGCCCGAACTCATATATTTTGGTGATTGTGAGCGCAAGGATTGCTTAGGGATTAGTATATACGAGTTACACTTTGTATATATTTGTTTCTAGTTATAGCTTGACGGTTACCGAGCACATCAACGTAGAAAAAATAACGCTTACTCTTGTCTCTTAAGGCCTGCTGGCACTATTCTTATGTTTTGTATTTCCTGGGGAAGACCAAATGAAGCACTGAGAGTAAGAGGATGACCAAAGTCATTAGACTACTTTCTTCCACTTTGGGACTTTCATCTGATTGTCTCACCAAAACTCCAACTATCCTGTGTCTATCCACATCACATGCATATTGCTCCTTGTAATACTCTTTCAATGCACTGTACATGTTTTCAAAGTTATTGTTTCGTATCTCTAGGGACCATAAACAATTTTCGTAAGTTCAAACAAACGTGATCAACCATGGATACCAGATCGTACATGCTCTCTCAATTAAATAACATGTAGTATTTACATTCATTTCCCGTTTGTTCGTAGCTATGGCCATCACCATCACTAGTGGCCCCCACTGTATCTCTTCGACTCTGCGGTACGATTCTAACTTCTCTAGCCGCATCTACCTGATATACAACATCATAGGCAATATTGATCTTCTCAGTAACATTGGGACCACACGGATACACTTCAAGAACTTCTCGGTCAGGGAATGTTTTTGCTTGGACAAAATTCTTGATTGCATTCTCGGGACAACAAGCCATGCAGTGAGTTTGAGCTCTGGCAAACGGAAGGGGTTTCCGACGGGGCAGATAGCCTCGACGCCTTTCAACGGCTCCTGAATGATACCTGAGGTATGTCAAAATGAGCTCTTGTAGATTAGCATTGACAGATACCTGAAATGAAGTGAGAGGTCGCTCCAGAAGGGACACCCGGTCCGATGACGACGACGGTTGGAAGACGGAGTGATATGGCCATCAATGAACCCCCGCCTCAAAATGTCTATCTGAAAAAGGGTGGTTTCGTGTCAGGTTACTAGTCCAGATATTCTGTAATTGTGTCATCAATTTACTACGTGTTCAAACAGTTCATTTTGTATGTTATTCATGTAAAATTGAACATGATATCATAAATTAAACATATGTGCGCGTATCAGACCAACTTATATCAGCATGAGAATTTTCATAAGAAAAAGACCTAGAGGATATGTATCCAATGGGCTCTAGAATGTCCACAGAGACTATGCCCAGAGGATACATATCCGACATGCCCTAAAACTCCCATGGAATTTCTGAGAATCTGCTGCAAGTTGTCATAGAATCAAGAAAATTAGGGTGAATAGAGGTTACCTATCCGACGTACCGTGAGATCACTGCAGTCGCAGCAGGGATAGAAGACTATGGGAGTCGAGAGCAGCACATCTTCACTGTGATTAGTTCACATCAGCTCGATTGCCACTGACACAGTTTGACCATGTCGTCCAAAGAGTGACTACAATGATTAATTGGAGGCATCTAGGATTGGGGTTCCGGATGGACCGAAGGAATTCAAGAAAGGTTCAATAACATGTTGACATTTGAGAAAGGGTATAGCCGTATGAAACACATGGTGTGAGATACGCGTACTTGATAAAAAAATATGTACGAGAATTTGAACAAGTTGTATGTACAAAAATACAAGTAATGATCATAATCAAAGGAGCAACTTTAGGAGTAATGGAGGCACAGCCAAGAGAGGACCAAGAAAGGTTATAGAAGTCCGAGAAATTTCAAGAAGGTACTTGTTCTGCCACTCACTGGAGTACTTCAGTGGAACCACTCATAATGGCCTCTTTGAAGGCAGCTTGAGCGGCGGCTTGGGTGGGATGGCGCAAGTAGCAGGATTGGCTGACTCCAGTGACAAGAGGAGTGACATTTTGCCTAAAAAGAAAGTTAGATAGATGATAATTAATCTAGAAATTAAGAAGCCGTACCACCCTCTAAAAACGCCTACAGCTCGTCCCTTGATAATGCTATACCAGGGTCCATTGGGGCCAGTGGTGGCAGTGGCGGCGGCGTCAACTGAAGACCCTGCAGCAGGGACGGAGGGAGCATCTTGGGGAACAGCCGTAGGCACAGCACTATCAGGGGTCGAAGCCAGAGTGGAGGGAACACCGTCATTTTGGGTGGCAGTGGCAGCACCAGAAGAACTGCTGTGTTCTGACTGAGAAGCGTTCGAAGGAATGTTCCGGTATGGAACGGCCAAGAGTGTGGGAATGGCATTTGTGGGAATTATGTTTGGAAAGGAGCAATTGTAACAATTAAATGTGTGGAGAGGACCCTGTACAGACTCAATCAAGCTGTTGTTACGCCCGTCACACTGGATAGTGCCTAAAAGTAAGAAAATCAAAAAATATTGACGGAATCAAAAAAAAAAAAAGGATGACCTACCACTATTAGTGGAAGGTAGTAAGCCTAGACCCGCCAAGAGAGCGGAGACTTGGTCGATGTTGATTTGGGTCATTGTAGTTGGGTTCGAAAGTGAGTTGTTTTGAGACAGTGAACTGCGATGGAAAAAAGATGATACATGTCAGGGTCTTTATACCATGTTATAGATTATACATATCTATTAGGGACCCCAGTGATATGTATCCTGTCGGGATCATTATTGTACGTATCCTGACAGGATTTTGTTATGCATACTGTATCGGTATCAATATAATACGCATCATTCAGATTTGTCCGGTATTATACGCATACTCTGGACACACATACTCAGAACTTATGCATTGATATTTATTTTATAGCGTCAGACTCACCTCTGTTGGCTTTCGTCCTTCCCAAAATTACTAATCCTCAGGTTAGTACTCTCCTTTCATCCAACTTCAATTAGACTGACAATGCATCTTTTACATCTGACATAGCAGACGACTTCTTTCATACTTGGACCCTGAGCATCATTCGTCAGACAACAGGTCAGACGGTGAGCATCCTGTTTCTTGGGATATTCAGAGATTGACTGGATGAGTAGATGGTGCAACAAAAGGCTTGCCCAAAGGGACCTCGTAAAGCCTCAAGGAAAAAAAATGTAGTGGTCCAGTCTCGCACTGATCCTATGGACGTTGATCCTGTGGACAACGATCCCGACGAACTTATGAACATTGATCTTGCGAACTTAGACCCAGATCTTATGGACGTTGATCTTCCAGATAGCAACGAGGTTTGGTCAGATGAGAACAGGTGGACGAACCCAGAGCAGACCAGGATGCTGATGAGTATGAGGTATTGCCGTAGGGAGTACGTTGCTATAGGTAACTTGCCCAAGTTTACAGCTGCCTTCAACGGAAAATGGATGCGACGATACCCAGAGACGTACGAGGGATATTTCCTCGACCGCGAAAAACGGCTTCTCAGGAGCTCCACTGAGCTTTGGAGCGTTAGAGACTCTCCAGCCGATGCTAGCTACCCCAAAATGGCAGGGGGCTTTCTCGACCTTGGACCCGATCATTGCCTCGATGGTTGCGAATTGATCAATGAGCTGGAGTTCCCGGCAGCAAATACAATCCGGAATATTTTGGGCGGCCTTGCTAACGACCGCAAAGTGGTGAGTCATGAGCTTTTCAGCTTCACGCCACTAACGTCGCTTTTGCAGCAACTTCGTCGTTGGTTCTATAATCATCCAATTGGCAAGAAAAGGACGTCGAAAGCCAGGCTCAAGTTCAAGAAAGGGCACGTCCCACAGGCCATCCACCTGTACTCTCGGTTGCTTTATGGCGAGAGAGTTGAACCCAGCACTTCTGTTGAGGCAATGAAACGAGGGCTTCCAAAGAACGATCTCGGGCTGGTCCAGGAAATGACCACACATGCATGGAAGAACGAGACGAGCAAGATTAAAGAACAGATCAATGGGCTAGTCGAAAAAGAGAGGGAGAAAATAGAGGCCTGGAAGGATGGTACTTTAGATGCCAAAGTGTTATCGAATGAAGACAAAGAAGAGTAAGCCTCTTGCTTCCTATTTCAAGTGTTTTCAGACAAACCATTTTGACAGGGTCATCGATTCTCTTGCATTCGAATTCGAGAATATATTCAAGGATTTCCATCAGTTGACTGGTTGGGGCATGACACTTATTGCAGGAGGACCAGATCCCTACACAGGGGTAGTTCGGACTGCTGGGTGAGTAACATTTGCATTGCTTGATATATATTGTACAGATGATGAACCCCTCACAGATATAGTTTTGGATGCAAGTTGCCCGACGGAAAAGAGTTCATCGAAACTTTCGATGAGGCAGCGGTGTCTGGGTACATTCCTGGTACCCCACTAGGCAAGACACGAGATTTTAAGGAGTACTACGGTCGGCCATTTTTGTGTCATATGAAAGAAGTTACACGTGAGTTGCGTTATGCTCTTGTCTTGTACACTTACCGACGCTACGCAGAGTGCAGGGCAATGGTACAGCAGAACAACAATTCGGATCCCGGGCCCACAAGCCATGCCGAGCCAGAGACATCCGTCAATGTTTCTACCCCAGTCCCGCAAGCAGCTGATCCCGTCGCATCTCCTTCTGCTCCTGGTCCCCAACCTATGGCCGACTCTATCCCACCACCGCCAGCCCCCACAAACCATGGACACGGACACTCCCAGTCGCCACCCACCCCTAACACTGTCCCAGACTCATTGACCTCTCAGATGATCCTCAATGACGGCAGCAAAACATCAGGAGGTGCTACTAGGCCAATGCCCTCTCTTGTAAATCCGACGTTCAATGGATATCATGGGACGCCATCTAATGACGATCTATTGGCGGCAATTTCAGGCCTCCCAGGCCTCTATGACGTCTCCAGCGATCTGCATACATCGAATTCGACCTTCAACGTGGACTTTGATGTAGAGTTATTACTCCCAGGATTGTTACCTGAGCAAGGCTTGACGCAGGGGGATTTTCCTTCCTCTTCTTCCAACGTTGCATCACTGGCTAGTAGTGGGTTTGATAGCAAGGGGTTGGGTTGGATGGGTAACCTCAGTGCCTGCGCCTCGATATCTGTTGACTCAGAGTCAAGTGACAGCACTATCAGCTCCACCTCTCTGCAAGATTTTGACTTCGCGTCAGGAGATTTTCCTTGGCATTATTTCAACATCCCGTCGCCAGCCGGCAGCGGGTCTGATGGTGCGGAGCTGGGCTGTTCGTCTAGCTTCGGTACCTCAACATCAATGTCTGCTCCCCCAGAATCGATTGGCAGTACTCCTGTGAACGCCACAACCTCTACTTCCAGTGCACTGGATGATGCGAACGTCCTCGCTCCTGTGAGCTCCACTATCTCTACCGTCTCCACCTCACCGTCACTTTTCCAAAGATCAGACAATAGTGCTGTGGTGGACACTGATACCCCTACTCAGGCTATTACGACAGGTACAACTGCCACGTCTACATCAGCAGGCGCTGATTGCAGATCCAATCCTCAACTTCCCCCTCCCATGGATGTTGGACGGCGATCTAGGCAGCGCAAACCCGCACCTCCCAAAGAGGTGATGACCCTTTGTGGTGCTAAGAGGGAGAATGGCCCACCAGAGTGGCTGAATGTTGATTTTGAGGGAATGCAAGACATGTCGCTTGGTCCATCATGGCTGAGCCTTCTAGCAAAGTGGCGTGAGTTGGAGCTGGGTATTTGGAACAATTCAGGTGTGGTATGTGTGTATATATTCAAATACAGGACAATCATTGACAATTAATAGGGTAAACTGACGACAAAACAGCATCCTCTCGAACTCGCTGCATGGCTCGATGGCAGTCATTCTTTGGAGGCGGGTCCTGTCATCCCTGAATCTTCAGTTTATACAACAGCGATGGTTGAATGGTGGAACCAGATCAATCCGGTGTGGAGACGCTCGACAAACGAGCTCCTGAAACCCGATTACTCGAAACCAATAACGAGTATTCGCAGAGGAGGACGGCAAGGCATTGTCACTTTGGTCTTTGGTATTTACTGGTGGGGTCACCTTTGTCAAGAGTCGGGACTTTGGTCTGAAATGGTAGATGACGTGACAAAGGCCATTGACACCCTTATCAATTCCTGGAAAACCTCAAAGCGAGCCAAGAACAACCATATAAGTTAGGCAACGGTTCATGATTTTTCATCTTTCCCCTTCTATACCCTTTCTTGGCGGTGCGAGTTCTGATATCTGCACCTTATCTCTTACTGTATATATTGTGCGTATTTCTAACATATCTTGATGAAGCCTGCAGATTTCCACTGTGACAAAAGCTTACTCTATTGCATAACTAGTATATTACTGTGTATAGCCAAGTTACATCTTGGAACATGCTATTATTCTTGTAACATCGGAGGGCCTGATCAGTGAGTCGAAGTTCGAACACTTAACTTAGGACTTTATCGTATATGTCTGTCTGTACCCATTGTATTGTTTCTGTCTGTCAATATCATTTCCGTCCGAGGGCCCAAGAGTATCGTTTTTATCCTTCAATATCGTTTATGTCCGTCCGCACCCAGAGTGTCGTTTCTGTCTGTCAATATCATTTCCGTCTGAGGGCACAAGAGTATCGTTTATGTCCGCCTGCACCCATAGTTTCGTTTCTGTCTGTCAATATCATTTCCATCTGAGGGCCCAAGAATATCGTTTTTGTCTGTCCATACTCAGAGTATCGTTATTGTCCGTCAATATCGCTTATGTCCATCTGCACCCAGAGTATCGTTTCTGTCTGTCAATATCGTTTCCGTCTGAGGGCTCAAGAGTATCGTTTTTGTCTGTCCGTACTCAGAGTATCGTTATTGTCCATCAATATCGCTTATGTCCATCTGCACCCAGAGTTTCATTTCTGTCTATCAATTTCGTTTCTGTCTGAGGGCCCAAGAGTATCGTTTTTATCCATCAACATTGCTTGTGTCCGTCTGCACCCAGAGTTTCGTTTAAGTCTCTTGTCACAAAATTTGCATTATTAAATTTGTGTCATAATCAATATTCAGATTTAGAAAGTTCGTATTGTCTAAGGTATCTAAAGATATTGTATCATCAATGTACAGTGAATCTATAATACAACCCATAAGAAGTTCGACATGATTCATAGTCCAAACTAATGCTCCCGAGCAGGTTTCCATAGCAGCCTTTTCAAACTATCGTTTAGTTTCCGTTCCTGCGCTGATTCGTCAGCAAGGGTCATACAGGAGCTGTGTAGCACCAGCCTTTCATCCATAAGGTCGTCCTGTAGGTACAGTGCTCTAGGTATAACAACCGCGACCGTCCATTCCAGGTCCGAGCGATCTTGAGACGTCCCTTTCTTGAACTGGATGCCTCTCACCCATTTGCCACAATGTTCCCCAGAAATTACTAGGAACAAGTCATAGTGTCTGGAAGTAGGATGGATAGGGAGGACCGCAGCGGGATCCAATTCTTCATGTGCCGACGTATCGTCTCTAACGCATTTCAACCCACCACCACCAATACTGTTTGCACGAACTGCTGCGGAGATTTTGAGTCCATGATATATTGCACGAAACTTATAACCGTGAAGTCGCTGGTCAGTGCACCAGTATGTCAGTGATGAGACAACCATGGAAGAACCTGGTTCCGGGGCAGACGGATCCCAAGCAGGCAATAAGCATCGTTCGGAAGGGTCGGGGAGGGGGGTGCGATTGCCAGGATCGGCTTCTGATTGTGGCTCCGGCTCTGGACGTACACGTCTACCTCTCTCCTCAAGAAAGTGGGTAACAGGAACATATTTGTGATACAAGTTGTCATCGTTATCGGCTAATGGCAATGCCTCATTGAGAGGCAAATGTGTCTCCTCATCGATAACGTCGAGGTAGTCAAACCAGGCGTCCAGGTAAGGCATGTTGGGATCATATGCAGCCAAACAGACAAGTACACGCAAGCCTGGCCTGCCATAACTATTATTCGACACGTTGATGTCCTCTACATAACCGGTCTTGCTGCACCAACGATGATGGGGTCGAGTAATAGTGACGAGAGTTCCCTTCCAGGAAATATTCTTGGTGGGATGGATAAGTTCTTGGTCCTTTTTCGGAGCAGGGGGTAGGGATGAGGGAGGTGTGCTGACCATCAAAAGGTTTGGATGGACCTCGCGCATCTGTTAGTGTAAATCAGATGTACATAAAAATCAATCGTGCAAGACACGAACCTTTACTTCGTCCTTCGTTCGGGTCTGATGAGATACCACATGAACAATCCCATCCTCAATAGCGTCTATCCATCCAGCCCATCGGTCGATCAATTCCTCTGTTATCTCCACGTATTGTCCCACTTCGAAGGTTTTTCTGCAATGGGCCCATGCTAGAGGGAACAACCCTTCCTCACATTCTATTTCCAGTCTCTCATCCCCAACACTACTGACGAGTCCTACTCGCCCATTGCTGGTATCCATGACTGGGTCACCTACGACAAGACATCACTCAGAAATTCTGGGAAGGTGTTTGCGGTGTCGCCGAACTAGAGGATGGTGCGACTGGCAAAAAAGACCCGCCAGGATGTCTGGAATCTCGTGGACCAATTTGACTTGAGAAAAGTTGACGCGGCGAACCAGGAGATCGTGCTCGTATACAAAGCCGTGCCAGAGATACCGTTCCTCTTTTTGCTTGACTACTTTCACCTTCTCTGTGCCATCTAGCTCTATGGCTCCGTGGTCGAACAGTTTTGGGGGGAGCTTGTCGAGTCTTCATCGTTTGCTATTCTTCTGGCTTCAGGCACTTGGGTCAAGCCTAGGCACTAAGAGAACCTTGCATCCCCAAGGGTACACCTTGCTGACCACTCCTGTGTCACCTTTAAGATTTCCTCATCGAATTTGGACCCAGGACCCAATGACCAGCGGTTTGTGGGACTTTGTAGTTAGTGGTGCCCCAATCCCATCCTGAGGAGAAATGGAGTGAATCAGCGGTTGCTGATTGCGGATACAGACTCCAGGTATCTCTTTTAGCCACTCCTTCAACATGGCGGACATTTCGGCCTCCAGCCATACTTGCTTCTCGAGGACCGGCATCATGAAAGCTGCCTTGATCCTGTGTTCAGGTCGTGCACAACGACCGATATGAAAGACGACGACGTCCTCCCAGCCAGCCTTCAGCACCAAATGAGTAAAACAATAGAAGCCAGCACAATGAGTACTCACAAAGACGGTCAGAACCCAGAATTCGGGGGGGACATCATGAATTGAGACATCGTCATGTCTCTCTCCGACCGTCAGACCTCTAATAGCACGCATTCTCGCCCTGTCCAACAGTTCTGTCCAAGGGTCTTCTACCTCAGATTGGCCAAGTAGAGGAGTGACCGCAGAAGGGTCTGTAGTGGGAGCATTGACTGCGTCGCTGGTATCGTCTTCATTATCTGTGTCTTCGATAAAATCATCGACTTCTTCATCATTCGACTCGAGCACTTCTTGATGGTCAACACCGGCCTCTAAATCCACGAATGCTGACTGGAGTAGGAATGAGTCGTGGGTTAGATAGGGGGATCACGGAAAACATACCATCAGGGGTTTGACACATTTGAAACTGTAATTTCAATTAGTTGTGATTTCCTCTCACAGTTTCATTCAAAGTATACAATTATATTTCGCATTTTACTAACTACAACAAGTACAGTAGTACAGGCGGAATTGGGGGCTTACCTTTTATTTTACTTTCTCTCTTAGCCATGACGTTCGTGGTACGGAAAAGAGAAAGGAAAGACTTATGTAATGTTGACCCATGTTTGATATTCTCAGAGATGAAAGTCCGCTGGGCACAACCGATATGGTCGGTTGTGCCCGGCGGACTTTCATCTCGGAAAAGATTGCCGTGCAACAATCTGTTACGTAAACTTTTCCCTCTTGACTTCGAACCACGATTAGTCTATAGTCTATTTTAGTGTACTTGGTGTAATTTACCAATTAATCTAATTAACTTCACTCGTTATCGACGCAAACAGTATAGCCTATAGTATAGGCTGTCAACTACCTAATAGCATTGTCACTGTTGGTAAGAGACGTGTTCCCTTCTAAGCTATACCCCTCAACACACGCCCACAGTGCTCCCTATCACAAATTCGCCGAAGCCACCCCTGCACGCCGACCAGATGCAACACAACAACGAAGTACAACCGCCCCAACAAGAGAAGGAATATACTAGTGATGACAGCAAAGCAAGACATAGATTGCACAAGTCTCGTCGAGTACAGGCCAATGCATACAAGCAAAGGCATCCAGAGTACGTGTTATGGCCATTCATTTATCGCCTGCTTTTCTGATTTTTACTCTAGTGCGACCAAGGAAGAAATCGAGGCCAAGTACCCTTCAGTCGTGGTGCCCAGGAAGAAGACTAAGTGGGAGATTGAGGCCAGTCAAAGACGTAAGGGCGAAAGCGAAGAGCATTTTGCAAAATGCCTGCAGAACACAGAGCAGAAGCGACAACGAAGAGCGGCTCTAAAGTGCATGTTCTTCTTGTGTATCTCCCTCACTATTCTCACATTTTCATAGATTACAGACGCCAACTCCTGGCCCTTCGAGAAAGGATCGTTCTCAATCACAACCTTCCCCTGTACCTGTCCCCCCTTCTCCCCCCATTGACCCAATATTGCTGGGTCCCCAACCTCCTCCCGCTCCCTCCCACCGCATCCAAGTGGGTCCGATACCAGTTCCCCCTTCTCCCCCCATTGACCCGGTATTGTTGGCTCCCGAACTTACTCCTCCCACTCCCTCCTGCATTCTCTGTGATTCTGGGACTCAAACCAACGTTGACACCACTATTCAGTCCCAGTGTCGTCGTATAACTGATTTTGGGGTTGGCGCACTAGGCGTTCACCCTGAAGCTCCCACCATTACCTGGAATCGCGTTAGACAACCTGAGTCTTCGCCGGCCCCTGCATGAGTCGTCCTTCCTCATTTGCCTCAAGAGGATGGTAATCTACTCCAGGAGGTGAGTTTCCGTTGTCTTTTCAGCCATACAGGAGCTCATGCGCACGAGTAGCAAGCTGACGCGGTCCGCAGGCATGCATGGCAATCACCCATCCTCAAAGATACCAATGAATACGTCATCTTCATGCACGCACCTTTCCCGCCGGATGCCAAGCTCAACGATATCATTATGGACCATTTGGTTCACCATCGGGGCGTCAAATTAGAAGGATTTCGTATGCCAGAGGTAGTCGAGCAATTAACGGCAGAATATATGGCTACACACTGGAATGTACAGCCTGCCAGAGTGGTTGAAGTCCATGGTATGCGATTCCCTCACCTTGGAAGCATCTCTTACAGTCACTGATCCAAGATTCAGACACTGTCTGCCAGATGAAAACTCCCATCTTCCCTTTCAAAAAAATGCTACACTCGGAATTTATAGATGGCCTTGCTGACCCCGGACGAAGCAAAAAAATTCTTGATGTCCCCATGACGCATCGAGGAGCACCTCCACCTTTTGGGTGAGTTAGAACATTTAATCCATGACTTTGTGCTAAGATGGGTCCAGTCTCATGGATGATGGATATGATGCATGGAACAACACCTCATCGCAATATGACTGGCCTCATGGACTGTCGCGAGAGCAGTGGAGTGACATGAACTGGGGTCTCCTTCATCATGCAACAACGTACACCGATGGGCACCATGACACGGATGGCAAGATGACTCTCATCATCGGGGAACATGGAAGCAAACTATGGGCGGTGACATTTCCAAAGGGACCTCTTGAACGCCAACAGGTCAACACTTATTTCGACCAGGCCCTCCAACCCACTCCTCCCACAGAAACCGACGAACAATTATGTGTCAGTTTCACCCTGGTTCTGCTGCCAGGAGATATCTAGTAAGTTCTACTGGTTTATCTTGCTATTTCCAAATTTGTGTGTTGATACAGCATCTACAGCTTTCAACCGCCTGGGGCCATACATGCCATATATACCCCAGAAGCCAGCTTCACGTGAGGAGCGTCTTTTTGGTCTCTGGACACGATGCATCAAGTGGAGATCTCACGACGGTACGACAGCCTTTCAGGGCTCTATTCGATGAACTTAGACCACGCTCCCGAACGAGTGTACGAGGGATTAGTGCGGATGATGCTATCTCTCCCTACGAATCCCGACAAGCGTAAGCACTCCCGAACATATTCCCTTGGTCCCACCTAATGAGATTCCCAGTCCGATATAAACGCAGCCTTGGGGCATTTTTGTTAATGATAATGGACCCAGCCTCATATATACCGGAGCATGCTCGGGCTTATGGGATTGCGATTAAAAAGAATAAGCCTGACAAACACGAAAAGGGGTTGATCAAACAAGGGAAGGCTGAGGCATTCCTCTCAGTCAAGAAATATCCCTGGGCATATCAAGCGGTAGAATATGCCCAGAGGGTGGCCGGATTTATCGGTTGGTTCTCTAATCAGGAGATTGTGCATTTTTTGCAGACAGGTGCAGCGTTCTCCGATCCAGGCGAGAAGATCTCCATTGCCCCCATCTTAAAGGAGATTTTGTCGGAACAGAGGGCAGCTCGGAAGGCAGAGGAAGACAAGCCGATCAAAGAGGCACCAGTGGTCGCAGGCAAGGCAAAAAAGCGGAAAAAAAAATTAATTATAGCCTATTTCAACAGTTACAATGTCATTTCATCTGCAGTTTTACCAATCATGGTGTGTGTCTGCCAAAAACTGAGTGACATGAAGCTTGGGAGATTGGGTGAGAGACAATCCAAAGATGACGAGACAGAAACGATATTGAGAGGACAAAAACGAAACTCTGGGGCGGACGGACATAAACGATACTCTTGTGCCCTCGGACGGAAATGATATTGACAGACAGAAACGAAACTATGGGTGCAGATGGACATAAGCGATATTGACGGACAATAACGATACTCTGAGTACGGACAGACAGAAACGATACTCTTGGGCCCTCGGACGGAAATGATGTTGACAGACAGAAACGACACTCTGGGTGCAGACGGACATAAACAATATTGAAGGATAAGAGGACAAACGATACTGAAAGACAAAATCGAATTGACTTACACTTAATATCCAGTATAATTTCATATGACCAATGCATGTGAAGTTGCAACCGGTTAAAATGTAGGTGGTAGTGGTGGCGGCAGCACAAGGTCCTAAAAAGGAGAGGATGTCGAGGTGGAAGCGAGGCAATACAGGGCAATACGGCCGGAGGTTCTGTTCACGTGACCAGATTGCCAGGTGTGTTGCGCAGCACAGCGTCTCCTGCCTTTTGCGTTTACCTTTCCTCCTACCACCATGATCCTGCGACAGTGGATCGCTTTTCTTTTTCCCTCATTATTTGGGCTGCTGTTACTTTTTCTGCTATCTGCCGACAATACTCGTTCGATGACTTCCTTCCAAAACCTCCCAGGACAACTGCTTTTCTTCAAGGTAATCAAGATATGTGTCGAGTCTCGTAGCGTGAGGAAAATGGCTGACTGTGAGCATTATATTGTATAGATAATGGTGCTTCTCGACTTTGTGGATGGAAATGTATACCTTATGCAGGGCGAGGGAAAGTCGTGGCAATAGCGAGCGACATATGGGGGACTCAATGATGCTGCACCGCTAGCCAAAAGGGAAATTTTACTGACGCTACAAAAAGGCTTTGTTATCGATCCTTGGGATATGGAATTATCATACGGAAGACAGAGGCAAAACATGGTGAACCTTCGATGTGGAGTCTACACCTGTATGAGAAGCGTGGGTATATGACTTGATCTTATCTTGGGGTCTATACTAACGACCTCTTAGCTTACCAATGTCTACACGAAGGCTGCAATAAAGCTTTCAGTAGAAAGGACAACCTCAAGCAGCATACAGTGGGTATCTTCCACTGAGCCAGTCGTTTCTCGTGTTTTCTTATCTCCCCTACAAAGCTTAAAAGTCAACATTCCCTTCGTCTCGTCACTATTCATTGCAATTTGCTACTACGCTATCTATTACTCATATATCTTCTTTGTTAGCTTAGACATCACTACACCAGTTGGGAATTGTACAAGTAATGATTTCATTGAAAGCATTGGGATTGGTTAAGTTGCTGTTATCTTCACAGTGCAATCGCGCATTTGCATATTCATGGAGCATCTCTCCTTCCTCATCAAGCTCCTACTCCTGTCCCGTGCCATGACATGGGACCATGGCACGTGATGCGACGCGTCGGCAATCGCCATCGTTGCTTCTTTTCCTTCCCCCAGGCCCACCGCAGCGCTCAAATACGCAACATGGGGAACTGGCAAAGCTCCATAAGCTATTGTTGGTATACCATAGAAAAATGTCATAGGTCACTTTGGGCTAAGACAATAGGGCCCAACCACGCAAGTCACTTGTGCCGGCTCCAGAATGTTTGTTCAATCAGGGATCTACGACGAGTTCCTAGACATTGGTAGTATCTAAAAGAGAGTTGAATTAATGACCTGGTGAATATGTATAAACCTTACTGGGCTTGAAAGACACGCAGTCATCCCCATTAAGAATAGAGGATTCCCAAATAACGACGGTATCACTGCGATAGATATCCCATCCATCTGTATTCGCAATCTTGTTTTTCAAAGTCGACACAGCTGTGATATTGATGTTGCTGTATGTGACATCGTTGCTCTCGTAGACCTGACGAAATTTCAGATTAGAGCAGTCAAAGTGGAAGAGTATGCACAAGATTGAACCACATCGGACCGTTGACCATCTGTATGTCCTTATAACTCCGAAGACTGGCCCGCTCCATCACGCGTCACGGTCCGGAGAATCAAAGACCGATTTTAAGTGCATTTAAGATCAAAGACTGCGGCTGTTGGACAAGAAAGTGTGTGATAACCAACCACAATCTATACTCCTTCAAAGAGGAACAAACAAGAACAAACTAGTAAAGTACATAAAAAACACATACATGGTTTCTTCTACTTGATTTTCTGTCAAAAGTCCAGGTGTCCAAGTGCCTGAATGCCTTGGACCTACACGTGAGCAAATAGGCCAGCGTCCTCTCTGAGCTTCGTCATGGCTACAAGGCGAAATTGAGTAAATGGGTCAGATGGGCAGCTACTACTAGGGCTCACCGGCAATGATTGCACTTCCTACACCACTTCCATCCTCAGCATAGTACGTGACAATGTTCCTACATGGAATTAGCAGGATGTCGTGCAACACGATCTATTTATACACACTTTCCCTTCTCACCAAAGATGTCTTGCAGACATTCGTGAACTCGATCTGCAAAGCCGGGATATTTCTACGGTCTGTTTAGAACTAACAAGACGAGATATACTAGGGTACTGATGTTGTACAAGGAACCATCAGCACCAACTGAACAGCCCTCATCTAGATATCCCCTCTTGCTTACAATCGCAGCGATACCACAGGCACTCAAACGAGCAGCCCGTCGTCCAATGAGTTTTGCAAGGGCACGGAAGAACTGACGCTCTGCGAGAGTCGTCTCGACGGTGAAAAAATGCGTAAAGATTCCAATGATCATCAAAAGCTCATCGGTTGGGTCACTGAAATTTGAAAGACAATGAGATGGATCCATAGAAATGATATTCCTTACCTTTCCATCAGCAACAAAAAAGCGGTCTCAAACACATAAGGTATTTCGAGCTTGTATGTTTCTTGGCCGAGGAAAAGAACACCGTCGTCGATCAATTCACAGATAACCAATCGTAGGATTTCTCCCAGATATCATCCAGAGATCAGTTTCTGTTCAAAGGCTACTTAGTTGTGATACCTTTGTAATGGTAAATACGACCCACTTCAAAAGCTTGTTCACCTGGCTTGTTTGATGTCTCATTGACAGTGGGGAAAGGATTTGTCATTCTGAAGCTAGAGATGAAGCGGCAAAGAAAAAGATACTCACCGGTTATGATGTCTAAAAGACTCGTGAATACGAACATTTTGCACCTTTATAGAGAAGAAAAGTCAGAACGGCATTGTATTCAAAATGGATGTTACCGATAAAGCCAAGCACCGACAAAAATTAGGCCATCTTCACTGCAGGGTGATTCGGGGCGGGTCCGAGTACTGGGCAGGACGGCGTGAACGGCCTCGATAGCCTGAGACAGTTTTTCAATGTCATTAAGCTGCCCTTGAATGATTTGGGCTGATA
The DNA here is from genome assembly GCA_030435615.1 of Armillaria luteobubalina. Taxonomy (NCBI): domain Eukaryota; kingdom Fungi; phylum Basidiomycota; class Agaricomycetes; order Agaricales; family Physalacriaceae; genus Armillaria; species Armillaria luteobubalina. The sequence continues at coordinate 32,754 of JAUEPU010000071.1, forward strand.
AACTTACAATAACCGCACCAGGAGCAGACCCTTCCCAAGATATTCCAGTCTAGAGGTATGGTAACATAAATATGTACAATCAAACTTCCATTTAAATCACCTGAAAGAGTCGTTAGTCATATACAGACAAACATTTAAGACAGACTTACCTCAACATGATCCGCAGAGTCAAAAAAATGCTTTGCTCAAAGCATAGTCGGATTTCCTCCAGCGCGCGCCAACCAATCATTCCACTCAGGCTGCCCATAGGGAAACTCCCTCCCCCGGTTACCTGCCTCCATCTCCACTGTGAAGGACATCCATCCTGCTGCATTATATCCCCAAAGGGTGTAGTGATATCGGGGATTCTTCCGTGACCGGTGCCATCCACAACTACAACAATAAGTACTCAAAAAAGAATAAGGGACAACTTACAAGATAGAGAGCTTTTCAACACCGTTCTGCACCAGTCTTGCCCCGTATCTTCTCTCTGCCTCCAAAAGTACGTTCACCGGGAAGGGATCAGCTTTGGCAGCTGAGCGAGTGTATATTTGTTGTGGATCGCTGAAAAAAGGGTCCCTCCTTTGAAGTCCGGAGCGCAAATAATAGTATCGGATAGACATCTGAAGAGATGAGTTGATGAAATTAGAACAGAGAGAGGCTCACCAGTTTGTGAGACGACGAAGTCGGGCTGGAGCCTTAAACGCACGCGACACCGATCGAAGTTGATTGGGCTTACCGCAGTTGCTGCCAGCACAGCAGTAAGTAGCTGGGGCACCGTATCGGTGGATCGATCGGCATTTGAATCAGCCTATGAGGATCCCCGATTCTTTTCGAACGTAGTGAGGAGAAGAAAGGGCCTTATCAAGTGCTCCACGACCGTTTGCCCACCGTAGACCCTGGGTAGGGAGTGTTTGTTCTCCATTGGCCTACGCATGCTTGACCTTTCAGTCCAAACATTGCATATCCCTTCTTTTCCCAAGTCTCTTCGAGACATTCGGTCATAAAAGTGCGGCCGTGTATAAAATTATAAATTTTCTAATCTAGAATATTGAAGTGTGAGAGCATTATTTATATTATAGTATATATTTATTATATATGTATAATATTATATCTTTGACACTACAGTAGGACCCTGATTGACGTGCTATCTACTTTTGGGACCGTGCCTCATGTCTCGACTTTCGACTTGATATGTGGTCAGCCCTGTAAGTTCGTTACACTGTTTACTGTTGCTCCCTGGACCATACAAATACATTTGATAGAGTTCCTTCGAGGAGAATGGTTAACAAGGTATTCTCCTTTCACGAGAGCCTCTCAAAGCAGCCGATGCCAACGCCAGCACCCACTCCAATGCCCTCGCGTTCTCTGACAATGCATACCTACGTGCAGAGCTTATCTGGAAGACTTGGTGTGTCACAATATCGTCAATCTCCACCCCAAGTTCTGGAAGATCCACAATGATCCCATTACCTGGCATGGTCGTTCCTCCATCAATTTAATTCTATCGGTGTCTTTCTGCAGCATGTAAAGTAAGAAAATTTCTGTGGCATACAGGATTCGGGTATTGACAAAGGAAATATATACTGAACGGAGCTATAATAGAGAATTTTAGGTCAGCAGCCTGCATACAATGCTTAAATACAAATTAATAATGGTAATGCTTGGAGAATTGACTAAAATCCAGTGAATATGTCGGGGTGAGTTCAAGCAAGCATCCGGTCCAAGCAATACCCGACTGACCGAACCAATAGGATTCCTCGGCTCCTTCCGATCAATCCCAACCAATGGTCGACCTCGTTGACTTCTACTACAACCTCACACTGACCTACTCACATTGACCCTCATCTCCAATCATTTTCAGCAGGCATCAAACTCACACCAGTTCGGATGGCACTGGCAAACTGAAGAACTGATAACACAGAACCGTTGATGGTAATGAAGGATGGCAAGGCGAAGAAGAGTCAGTGATTGTGGATGATGATGGCAGAGACTTAGAGGAGGACGAGCAAACGTGCACGAAAGCTGCCGGTACCCTGCACGGTGGTTTCCACAGGTTAGTTACCCTCAGTAGTCCTTTCACAGATACTAATCTCAGGTCAAGGTGCAAATCGTGTGCATGTGCTTCACACAGAGGTACATTTTTGACTCCCATTCTGATATACCGGGACTGATATGGGTTCAGGTCAAATGAGTGCAAGATGTTCGTTATGACCATATGGCTTCAAAACCGGACTAGTTACTTTGTGTTATGTTTTCCATCATTATTTTCTCTTTTGTTTTTATAAATGTTCTACCACCACGAGTTTATATGTGTACTAGTGATAATATACATCTACTTCTAATACAATAAAGGTTTATTCCAACTATGTAAAACAAATTGCTGTGACATGGGGAAGAACATACACGAAATCTGTTGCCGCCATGATCTGGTTTTGGCGCAGTATCATTCAGATCCAGGTACACATGCAGTAGGAGAAGCAGAGTGGAGACCTTTAGGAGACGATGTCCATCAATCGTTTTTGATCCCAGGGCTCGCAGTATTTATAGACAGCCTATATCATCTAAATATTCCACATGCCTCATTGTCAGTTTGTAGGCTGCGATCTCTGCCTGCAGAACTGGTGACATTCTGCCCGAAAAACGGCAAAACAGCCAAGTGCATGCTATCTGAGCAAAAGAACTTACCTTTGACCCTGTTTATTAGTGTCAGATGTCGCAAGGGAATCATGATTGCTCGACGGTGAAATTGAAGATTGTAGCTGAAATCAAATTACGTCAATGAATCCAACACCGCAGCGAGCGCATAGACCTACCGGCTCAGTGGTCTGAGTTACCAGGCGCGAGATGACCACCAAACAGGGAAGACTTGCTCGTCCGTGGCCTGTGTGTATATACAGATTACAAAGACGATGAGGTCGAATCATCCGTAGGCCAACAGGTATTATATCTGTATGAAATAGCACTATTTACACGTAGCGAGAATGTGTGGATCATTGGTTTATCTACTCTGCATAACCAAAACAAGTCTATCCCGAATTACTAGGCAGTTACTTCCTCTTTTTACATGTCTTCTTCTCCTTTTCTGATTCATATTCTAGACTATGCATTTCAGCACCTAACCCTCTCAACCTCTTTGTATCAGCATGACTTGTCATCGAGGTGCATTTCCTGGAGGTCCCGAGTGACTCGTCCGCACCAAGACAGGAATTGGTACACCAGTCATAACCCTTTTCAGGCACCTCCATCCCTTTCGCGCTCGCGCAGGGTCCTGTAAAGCCAAGCAGGGCTAGATGTTTTTTCCTATTTTGTGAGATACTTCCATTTTGAAGTCGTCTCAAGTGCAATCTACGGAGTGAACGCAAGTTCGAGAACCTAGATATGAATAAACATGCCAGCCATAGCCTGATCGATCTGGCACGACGATTGTTCTGGCCGAGGAAATTGTGCGTATTCCATATCGAACTGCACGGCACTTATAAGTAAAAGTCTCGTACAGCAAGAGTTAATGAACTACATAGAAGTACTCGGCGACTTGTTCATGGTGACTCTGAGGCTTAGAACCCACAACCCCGACATGCACAAGCACTGGCACACACAGTATCACTTCAGTCCCAATCTCACTTCCAGCCTCACTTCAGAAAATACCCTCAGTCTCTTCAGCATAGATACGTGATGATTGCTCATCAAAACAACCAAGCTCACAACATTGACCCCTCCATCAAGTGCACGTTCAACTTATCCAGCATGGCTCTCTTCGTCAGGGCGCTTCGTCCTCGGAGTCTCCCAACTTACTTGAACTTGACACCCACGAAATTAGAGTCGTCCTCTGTGAGGCTCCCACCGACTGACAGGTGCTTCAGCTGTGGGATACCAGACAAGACCCCCTGTGAACCGACACAGCCGGAGATCCAAGGATGTAACACATAGGCATACATCCTCCAGCGTAGAGTGCAAGGATGGGACAGGGCCCTTACATCAGTTTATTCTCCTCAGATGCAGTCTACGGAGGTTTTGCACACCTGACTACAATACCCGGGAGGACTGCACTGCACACAGCCCTGTCCCTGTGCATCCGTCGTGTCCCATGTTTTATCTTGAGTTCGCAAACGTGAGAGGGATATCTGGGGACACGGCAATGATCCTACTGAAAGCAACCACAGAACCGGGCCTAAGGGAGGTTCGGCGGAATATGCACCTTCACTCTAGGTGCAGTCTCATGGCCCAGCTGGATGTGGATGCCACTAAGCATGGAATCGATGACAATACGTTGACAATTCATCTTCCATACTTAGAAGAAGGAGGAATACGTTCCAGAGACATTGTACGTCCATTTTTCCATTTTTCCTCAGCTTCGACAACTGAGTTGTCCTCACAGGTCGACCAACTCCGTGAAATCATCGAAGATGTACTCAACGTTCAATCGACCCTGCCATGGGAATGGAGGACCCACCTTCACAAGCTACTTACACAGAAGTTGTCGGCTTCTGAAAACGAAGCGGACGGTGGAAAATATCAACGTAGTCTCGACAATCAAGGAGAGGCAGAGACCTATCTTCAAGCATACACCGCACTTCTTGCGGATCATCAGGAAGCTCTTGTAAACAAACGAACTCTGTTAGCGGTGCATGATGCAAGGTCAGCTCGATATTCACTGATCTTTCTTGGTTATTCTAATCTATTCCATAGAGAGAAAAAGTACCGGCAGACAAAAACTCCTTTCAAGGCCACCGTTGCCAAAGCTGGTAGCGCTGCCAAGCGATACTGAATTGCAGCCTGAGCACGAAGTGTTGCACCAGGAACTAACTGAACAAGGTAAAAGTTACTGCATGGACTTGACTCAAGGTCGGTAAAATTGGTGAGTCTGCATCAGCATTATAGTCACCACAGGGCTCATAGCTTCGACAAACAGATCTTGGTAGACCTCACTGTGGGTATGTCTAGAATCACCCGTGATTCATCCAGTTTTGATTGGAAAGTTCATGGAAAGAGTTCAATGTAGAAGTGCAGTGATGATGCTTTTTAATGTTGCCCGTGGACGTGGCAGTGTACGCATTGCATATACCCCAGGCAGGTCGGGCTCACTAAGCCGGAGTGTTTAAATTGCCAGCAGCAGAAAATATCTTATCGCCTGCACTAGCACTTGTAGTTTCGTCTCCCAGTTACATCTGCAGCTTTGCAAAGAAAACCCCATTTATTCCTCTTCATCGAACTTTTATCCGATGGAATTCGAAGTATGAGAGGGTCCCGCTCAAAGTTGCTTTGTGGGTATACACTTTTTTCAGGGATCCATGACGATTTGAAGGTGCCTTGGGGACCCGGGAAATTGACACACTCATTTCTTCCGGCAATACTAAACCTCCTCCTCAAGAACGTTGAATTGGTTGGAGGGTTTGGTAGAATTTGCCATCCTCCGATATATTGCCATCTGATTGATTCACTCAAGATGAGAGTTTCGCTTATTGTTATCAATTTTTGGCAATTTCTTCTTGACGTGTTGTATTGACTTAGCCGCACCTTGGTATGTGGATGACAAAATAGATGTATGGTTCAATCAAATATTACAATATGTCCACACAAAAAGGTCTGGTTAATTCAATCAGTATAATATAACATAATTTTAGAAATAGGACTCGGTTATGCCACACGTATGTGATGGCCCACACCCACTAGTCATTGATATATCAATTCGTTAGGTGTGCTTGAGGTTCTCATATCCTTTGCTGTACTTTCTGCTGAAAGATTAGTAGAAGGAAATACAGATGGAAGTAACATGTACATTGACGATCACATGCCCAGGGCTAGCGATAGCAACTCAAGTGTGTGCGTACTGCCTCGACACGCTGGATAGCCTTTCATAGCTCCGGAGGATATGAGATATTTTGATATGCAGACAAAATAAGAAATTGCGGCCAGTTCTTCAATGCCGGAGATATAACCACAAGCCAGATTCTTCCACCAGAGGCGATTCCATTTGAGAGGATATCGACACACTCTTCGGCCATCTGAGATGTCATGAACAATAGATATATAGATATACAAAAAGTAAATGTCTTACATTGAAATATCTTTCAGTATCATTTATCCCTTGGTCAAATATCTGTACATCTTGGCATTGTGTGCCAGTGTAATGTCTCGTCAATAAATATCAAAGTGTGTGTAATGCAGATACTCACAGATCAATCCTTTTCCGCCGCTCCCTGGTGATTCATGGAAGAAAGAAAGATCCGACTAGACTTAGTATATATAAGCTTGTACATTGTAAATCCAAACTAAATCACCTGGAAAACTGATCAGTAAAATGAAACGAAACATATATGCAGAGGACTCACCTCAACATGGTCCCCTCGATCGAAAAAGAACTTAGCATCGAGCTTACCCTGTCCATTCGCTCGCGCTTTCCATCCCCACCGATGCCAATCCCGACGCCCATAAGTATACACAGGACTACAATTTCCCAACTCCATCTCGAGAGTTACTGACATCCACCCACGTCGATTGTAGCCTCGCAATGTGTAATGATTGTTACGATTTTGAATCGACGAATGCCAACCGCAACTACAGAGATAAATATTCAAGAATAAAATGAGAACTTGTACTCACAATAGCGATAATTTTTCAACTCCATGCCTCGTCAATATCTTCGCGAACCTCTTCTCGGCCTCCAGAAGGATTTTTCCTGGATAAGGATCCAATATCGATGCTGACCGGGTGAAAATCTGTTGACAATTGCTGAAAAAGGCATCTCTGACTTGAAGACTGACGCATAGATAGTAGTATTTCATTGTTATATTGAAAGGTGAACCTAAAGAATAATGTAAGAACCTTTAAATTCAATAGAAATAGCGTAATATTACTTGTGGTACGAAGTTAAACACTTGGTTTTGAGCTGCAGCGATCGTGTCTATTTATGACGCACCGGCGGATCATTCCGCTGTGCCGACGGCATGCATACACATGACGCTTGTTTTTCCAGTTTGAATCATATCACGTGTGTATATATATATATATATTTTGACTCTATATTTCTATACCACTACCCGTAATCTATCGGTACACAGTAGAGTACTAGTGAGTTCCTGTTACATAACGTTACGTATTGTACCTATTTTTACCTGTGACGTTATTATACCGCACCGTACATCCGCCCGAGATGCCGTTCCTCGGCTTGATGAGGCTGTAAGTAAATACTAGCAACGTTAGGCAGGTCACGCCGAGCACCCTCCGCCGGGCAGGATATCACGTGCCATGCCAAATAAACTTTTCAACTACTCCCCACCCCTTGCAACTGCTTCCGACACCTCCCCCTCATCCGCTATCATTCTTCTTTTATAGTGCTTGCCCCTTCAACCAACTTCATCGTAGATTCTCGTCTCCTCCTGCTGTTTTTCTTCTTTTCTAGTCATCGGCCTTTCACACCAAACCTAAAACCGACTTCAGCGGCATGCTCTACCCCTCTTCTGCTCTCATCCTTCTTTTCAAGTGCTCGCCCGCTGCCCTCGCAAAAGCCAATTGCAATCTCTGTTTTTGAGTTTTGTATTTTACCTTTATCTAAAACTCTCTGACATAGGAATGTCTAGAAGTCTCCCACCATCATGCCACTTATAAGAGGAGCCGTCCCCGACCTCTCTTCCATCCCCCTCCAGAATGTCTTTCACAACCCCCTCCAAGAGCTCCTCCCAAATTCCCAGCTCCCCCCTTGCGAAAGTCAAACTGCCGCATTGTCTTTCCCTCTCCGATGGAAATTACGACGCGGCCAGTCTCAAAGCCTAGAATATCCAACTGTCGTACTTCCGTACCCACCAGGCGGTGGTTTCCTTCAACCCGGAAAACCAAAGCCTCGTGTTATATGAGTAGTGAGTCTTTACAGTTGTTTCATTCACTTGACATTTATCGAAAACATCTAGTCCTGCCTATAGTGATGCTAACGGAGTCTCGAGGCCCATTCTTGCAGAGGACTTGGCCCAAGTACGGGTAAGTGGTCCTTCTGACTGAAGGCTACATTCCATTAATACTCATAGGCCTCGAACACCAACGTCGTGTTTCCGTCATGCTGGTGCCTGGCAGCATTTACTGGGGAGTATTGCGAGACCATTATCTTCACGATGAGCCCCCTCGCCAACGCCAAATATGAGAACCCGGGAAAACTTGCTCTGCGTTGCGCTGTGTCGCAGCCAAAGCTCAGGCTCTTCGGGTGTGGATTTTTCAGTGAGTGACATCTGCCTCCACTGGTGACGACCCCGAAGACAAAATCTTTTTTTCTAGTACCTATACAACAGCTCACGAGCCAGGGTGCACTCGGAAATCCCCTCCATATCCCTGCTCCAGGCCGTACTAAGTCGGCCTCGTCATTATTGCATGCACTGGACAAAAGCTTTGTCGGCAGCTCCAAGCGCAAATTCGCGGTTGAACCAAATGGTCAGTATGGTGTTCATGTTCTACTACGTTACCATAAATGCATACTGACTGCTATCGATACTCGACAGGCTCTCCCAAAAAGAGTCGGGTCCTTGCACCTGACTCTGACACCAACTTCTCCCCGCCCCCCATCCGTTCTCGCCTCGAAAAAAGCCGCCGGTGAGTCTTAGCTTTCACTATTTCCTTTGCCACCACCCACTCACTTTGTCTCAATAGCCCAGGACACGATGTTCAAGGCAGCTTTCCTCCAAAAAGGTATATTATTTCTCCTCTCGTTTTACACCCATCCCGACTAAACCTCGCCTCCAGGCTCTTTATGCGGTACCAGTACCATTGAAGAGTTCTTCCAGGGTACGGCGACCTTCTCCCACCCAAGCCTTCATGCTCTTGAAGAGGCTTATACGTCGGGAAGGGGGATATCCCTGCAAGAGTTCCGATATCTAACCGATTACTGCCTGGATTGCGGTAAAGTTTTCACGAGGCTAGCTCACAACAAGCATCTTTGCTTCGAGGTATCCCAGACCCAACCTCGCCGCATGCGCATCCCCAAAATGGAGAAGGGAAAGGAAAAAGTGAGGCCAAGCTCTGACATCTTTACGAGTACTCCACTTGACGACGTTATTGTAATTCGCTCCGATTCAGAGTAATTTCATACTTCATTATGCAGTTATAACAGTGTATCTAATTACCAGCAAAATCACACCAAATCAACGTCAATGTCACCAGAGTTTCGTTTCTGTCAGTCAGTATCGTATGTGTCCGTCTGCATGTACAGTTTCGTTTGTGTCCATTCAGTATCGTTTATGTCCATCAGCCCCCCAGAGTCGTACCCACAATACAATGACATTCAATCAATACATATTCTTCGCTCAGAAAGCCATTATGCCACCTATCAGTTTCATTTTGGTCCGCTCCCTATTGATTATGTCCCGTCAGAACCCATAGTTTTGTTTATGTCCGTTAAGTATTATTTCTGTCCATCAGAACCTACAGTTTCGTTTCTGTCAGTCAGTATTGTATGTGTCCATCCACACGTACAGTTTCGGTTGTGTCCGTTCAGTATCGTTTATGTCCGTCAGCCCCCAGAGCCGTACCACAATACGAAGACATTCAATCAATACATGTCCTTCAATGACGTCGACCACCAGTCTTTGTATCTGTCAAATACCGGCGCCAGTGAAGCGTTCGTCCTCAGCATGGAGCTGCGAAAACCATACCACTTTAGCAGACACACTCTGACTAATCAAGTGCCCCGAGTCTTCCCTATTATGGTAATTGTACTTTGTACCGACATTGGGTGAAAGGACTACAGTTGAATGAGATATGAGATGAAAGGCCGATAAGTGCTGCACCGGGACTTATCTGTAGTATATGGCTATAACTTTCGCAGAACCCAGACACTTCAATGCAATGTATTGTACCCTAGAAAACCTCCGGCAGGATGGTTGTAAGAGCCTGTTCATCTGATTTTTCTTTGTGTGACCATTCCAAAGCTAATATCCTCCCTTAAATGTATTTTCGTTTGCATGTGCGTACTCCTTCCATATTTGACTCCACAGCATGCATTGTCGTTCCCATCTTTTCCCTCCTTCTTCAACTATTCTTCATTCTCATGGGAAAAGTCCAGGGCCCTGTCACAGGAGGAGGATCTCATCGTTTCCTTGGGCGTCCATCGCCTCGCAACCGGGTCGACTTGTGTAAAGATCCAAACGCGACCCCGGAAAATCCATGAGTCATTGCCTAACTCAGCCTCCACCGTCGTTGATTCCGGGACCAGCACTCCAATCGCCGATCCATCTACGCTTCAGGATGGGCATCCCGATGCTGTAAACGAAACAGGGCACACGCTTCTCGTTCCTCAGAATGAGATCAATACTCCGGGAGGGAAGAAAACGAAGCATGTTATCGAAACTCCTGCATCCGAAGGCACACTGAGGTAGTCAGGGCATTTAAGAAGCTCACCAGGATTGGTGCTAGATGGCATATAGATGGTAAGTTCTCATGAATACCTGCGTACAGCATTTACTCACTCCATTCATTTAGTTACTTCTTGTCCCCATTGGCCCTAATTTCACTCTTTCCATTCATTCAGCTATTTCTTGCTTGTTCCCCACATTTCTTGGCAAAGTTTGCATACATACATACATTGTTTTATATCTCATACTTGTAGATCAACACCTTTCGTAACATATATCCTTTCTGATATAATCCTATGTCATTGCCGGAGTTCAACGAGCTGGAGAACCATCCCACAGGGACTACGATTCGCCGCCGCCGCTGTCTCAATTGTCTCAATTCCGGCGGCCGTGGTCTCCTGAGCCTTTCGACCTGAATCCATGGTCTGACCTCTATGATTTGGAAGTGAACTATTCTCAGTTCCTGGCATACACACCGTTGATGCAGAGGAGGGAGCCCAGTGTAGAGGGCCTTGGACTTGGCAGACTATGCTGTGACGCTGCGCAGGCAGCCAGATTACGACTACGATTCTGTTCATCGGGGAGTACCCAGTCTGGTGTCTCGAGGGAAAACGCTCTCGCTCGTCCCATTCACATCCATCTAGGCTAGGTTTCGGCGGCTGTAGTATTCGCCTGCAAAACGTGTATATATTGTATATTTAGTGTAATTATTTAACTACATATTATACAACCTAGATCAGGCAAGGTACCGAGCCTAGGGAAGAATCAGGGACTGGCGCGGGACGCGCCGCTACAGCGATACATATCATATACCCTACCGAGGATACGTATCCTACACCCTGCCGGATGCATATCTTACACCGAGAATTCCGGGTCTTTTAAAATACCATCAAACGATGTACAAATTGCAATGTGGGTAAAATACAATAGATACATCGGGGCCACGAGTACACCGTATCACAGCTCATAAGATCTATACATGTCCTAGTCAATCTTTCATGAAAAATACCTCCTGAGGAGAAACGATGGACTCGAGGACATTGTGAGACATATTTTGATATACCAGACCGGGAGTTACGATTGCTGAGGGCAAAGACACGTTTCGACAGTGTACTGGGAAGGGGACCATGAATAGTCGCTCAGCGAACAGATTCTTGTACCTGACGAGTGGATGCAGCAATCTTGGGATCTCAGTGATGGATTAGATCTCGATTGGGTGGCCAGATCTCGATGCTTCATAGCTAAACTAGGAAGGCATCGGGAGGAATGGCGCTCGTCGTGCTCACCGATGGGAAGAGTGCAAGAGCAGCGACGTTGATTCTGCACGTGAGAGGGGGGGCCCAAAAAAAGAGTCCACGTGAAGGTTTTATTCTGCGTATAATACCTGGTCCTAGCGGATACGTAGCAGGTATGCTAATTTGATTTCCTATAACTATAGGGAATGATGTATAACGCGGTCCCCTATAGTTATAGGAAATTTTGTAAAAAATGGACACCCAAGGGTGTAGCTCTTTTCATCTACATTCTCTCCTTGATCATTGACGGAGGCTGGAATCAGGACTGAAACAGTACCCAGTTTCGGGTTTCTCGGTGCCTTGGGATGATCAAGGGGTGATATATCACTCGGAGTGCGAAGCAGCAGAAGAACTGACAAGTTATGGTGCCACATAGTGAATGATTTCTGGATACAGCGTGTATGTTGCACAATAATACGACCTAGCGGAAGGTGGCGGTGAATATTAACAGACACTTTCGTTCCCAGAGAAGGAATACACACCTGTGTCTAACATTATTTGTCTATAAGCCCATACGGCACTTTCCGTTATCTTTTCGTTCCATGCAACAGATTCTTTCCCTCTCCAGCGAATCAGACGTGACTGATCTGTACAGAAAAGGCTGACATCCGCGGCGGAGAAACATAAATGGAGAAAATGTAAACGGAGGAAGTAACGCACCTCGTAGGAAGAACAACTAGAGGTAGTTGAAATGCCTGTCATGTCGGTATCACATCTTGAATGGATTCTCGAATTCTCGAATATACGGCACTTCGCCTTCTTCCGTCGGGTAATTTGAGCAAATCAGAGCGAGACCAAAAGCCACCATAAAGGATTATGGGCCATTCGTCGTGGCATCTCCAACTGCTCTAGCGAGCTTATACCCGAAACGTTATCATTTTACGACCTCTCAAAGACGGTACAGAGACATAGATGGAGGATTGTCACGACAAACTCAGTATCAGAGGTGTGAACGATTGATTGTGGTGTAATGCGTGCCGGTGAATAGAACATTCTTGACAGAATTTGTGGCCGAAGACAGGTTACCGTTTGCGCAAGAGTGACGACAGCAGCTCTTCTACTTGTTTCGATCAAAAATTAACGTTAATGGGCCAACGGGCTTATTCCATTGAGCTCGGTGACCTAGAGCCGGAACCGTCACGAACCACAGTACTTTCCTCCAGGAGCATCTTTATAGTTAAATGCAAGTAACTTCCGAATTTCGCAGGAACGGGACCCAAGGTTCCGTATATTACGGGAGGCTATATACAGGAAGGTGAGCGGACGAATCAATGTCAGTCAATAGAAGAATACTTCGCCTTGGCTGTGACAGGTGGCTGTTTCAGCTTGTAGCGAGGGCTAGAATCATGTTGATGTATGCAACGCACGTATGCCTGCGATGTCCACATGTGGTATGAAAGTTATGGAACGACATATAATGCCCAATCAACGAGTACGATCCTCAGATGAAATATGATAATGTAATAATAGACAGAAAAAGCGAGAGCGACACGTTTTGCAGATAACGCTGTCCGAATCTTAGAACATAGTATTAAAAATTTGACACCCCTCGAAGAGATCATCTTGCAGTTTCGCAACAGAATGCCTCCGTATTCGACCGTGGCTTCGTGGGGCAGGTGTTCATCATGTGTAGAAGTGATTCCGAAGATGACTTCCCCTCCCGGAAATTAAATAATTACCTCGATCATATGCTAAAGAAGTAGGTGATTCGGTGCTGACCTAGTCAGACATGGAAATACATCTGCAGGTGGAGACTGGTTGGCGTGAGTGAATCATTAAGAGAAGATGAGTGTAGCAACCACACCATGGTCCGATTAAGCCCGTACTGATGGTACAGTCTTTTGGTAGATGCCGCAAATGGGCCGGGAGGGTATGTCTCACAGTATGGCATATATACAACCAGCAATACGATCGAATATAGGATACCCCAGAGACTACAAAGTACGGACCGTCCAACCAGAGCGATCTTTCAGATCGTGCAGAAAAACAGGATCAAGACCGGAACGACGCAAAGAGACGCTTGCGGCAGTCCTCGGTAGCCCCTAGTCAGTCTCAATGTAGTCCAGACTTGCTGAACGAAAATCAGTACTTGATGCTCGTCGTATTGGGAATCCCAGCATCGTTGAGCGATGAAGGAAAGGAAGCCGAAAGTGTGAGAAGGACAGGGACAAGGAACAAGGGACGCAAAAGAAGCTGAAAAGATATGCCATTATTTGTCGAAGGCCTCGGGAAATCTGTAATGCCGATGTGCCGTGATGGCCTGGATTCCCTTTCAACCTTTAGCACGGTCGCGCCAAGTGCCTCAGTCACAGTTTAACGAGGGCGCTTTTGTGCATCAGATGTTTTGCGCTTGACCGTTGAACGTAATGTCAAACGCTCAACGATGTCAATGAACCTTGGATCAAAAAATTGTCACCGCGAAAGAGGTATAGGCGAGGTTATTCTTAGTCAATATCAGTTTTTTCTCAGCGCGACAGTGACGTTGTGGACTTACGGTACAAAATTTTCCACGCCATAGCTTGAGCAAGAGCTCTAAATAAGGTCCTTCGGTGGCAGTCTGACTGCGAGACTTGCAAGAATCTGTCTCCGCTCGGTACGATGTTCATAGCCTCCTTCTTTCTCGATGGGGGTCCCATGTCAGAATTTGGATATTCATATCCTTAAAAAAACACCTACGCCACGCGTCCTGTCACTGATATTGATCATTCACCCGTACGAGGATCATAAGACAACCGCCTAAAGTTCACGTAAATATATACATCTCTTTGTGTTTTGTCCATCTGAGATTTAAATTGAAGTAGTTCAGACCAGAATGGAATGCGCATAGACGTCTGTTGGTTGGGCCCTAGAGGTACTGCGATGGATTGATAGAAGAACTTCATCGAAGCCCCATTTGGCGCTGAAGGTACCGTGAGACTGCCCTCGTCCACAGATTTCAGGTTCAAGAATGCTGCTTCTCTGCCACGATAGTCTCCGAGTCTGTGAAAAGAGTTCTATCAGCCTCAGGTTGGAAGGTTCTTGTAAGGCCTGGGGAGAATCTGCCTCGCATACTGGTCTACCGAGGCAACTCTCGAATTGTGAGCAGGTACTTCGCGTACTTATTACTCAATCCCATCAGCTGATACTCCCTCCTGTTTCTGTAGTCCATCATCGTCATGTTTGTCGATGTGAATGTGGAAATGCGAGCCCGAAATAACTCCGCCATGTGCTTCTTTTGATTCTTTCTTTTTGAGTTGTACAATATGCCCGTCACGGTTGCGATATTCTGAATCCCATTCATAGTATCACGCTCGACCTCAAAGTCCGAAGCCTTCCTGAGGTAGTGTCTCAGCCTTCAGGTCTTCAACTTGTTAAGTATTTTGGAATCTATTTAGCCGTTATTATTATGCAGTGACCTCGGAGTACATTAATTCTGCGGATCTCATCAAACTCTTCAGTTCTGAGCACTCGCAATCGCTGATATTGATACGTCAGCTAGTTTTCCTCTCCAATGTGTTGAGGCCATCAAGGGAAGCTATCTTCACAAGCCCTACAAGACTCAGTGCGCGCGCAGGTGCATTGAATCGAATCATATACGTTCGTGCACTATGAGCTTAGCCATGTAAAATTCCTTCTTCTGCTCTTCTGTATCCAGGATTACCATTCATTGACGATTCTTTGGCGATATATCATAGATTCATCCCGTCTTTCTCGCAGCTAACCAAAATAGGGTGGGAAGGAGCGCCATTTTTCGGGAGCTTGATATGTGCGCTGGGACGGAAGGCCGCTGCGGTGCTATCTTCGATAACGATGTACATAGATCTCCATACTTATACTACACTCCCATGTTGCACTTACTCCTCGCGCTGCTCGAAAGCATCTTCTTCCCCTTGAGGCTTGATTGATCTGTTCATTAACAAAATCAATTTTCAGACCGATGTACCTTATCGAAGGGCAGTTATTTTCGTATCTATTCTCCGAGCTGAGGGCGCCCCGCCCCTTGTCTATAACGATATCATGGACTCCAGAATCAGAAAGAAAAACATGAATCGGAACGTATATCCTGTCCGCACTCTCGACTTGTAAAAGTTTTCTGTACCTGAAATCCATCAATTCCCCGTTACCACAAATGCCAAAATGACTGGGATCTAAGACATGTTCCAACGGAAAAGAGATAGCTGCGGCAGTGGGTGTAGTACTCCCGATGGCCTTTGCAGAAGATTCCATGACTTTCATCTGGCTCATCAGGACTTACGCATATAGGCGGGGTAAACTTCAGAAGGCGATAAGTACGGGACGTCAGCGGTCCTTGACTTGTGCTCACCATAGCCATCTTATGGATCGCAAACTGCCAAAAGAATTTTTTTCAGGGACGATCTCAGATTCCTGCGTTCCTCCCTCATCTACCGCATCTTGAGCTGACTATCCACACCGTACCTAAAGACTTTTGGGGAGGAATTGGTAACTACGATATATTCTCAATTCCATGGGGACCGTGAGGGACCGAGTACTTTTCCGCTGAACATATATCTGGGAATGTTGCAGCTGGATTAAACTGTGAGCTCCCCATCGGCGGAGGACGAGGAAGGGGTCGGTCCAGATAATTTTTGAGTGTTATTTGCTGCTGGTGAAGGACATTGACAGGCTGTATAGTCTTCATAGATCGTGTCGTTCGTGTATATCTATTCCTGCGACTGTGCTCAAGATTGAGATAGACCATGTGCATCGTCGATCAGTAAATGAAAGAGTACAGGTCAGGGAGTTGGGTCTTTCCATCTACTTCCACATACAGAACTTTGAGTATCTTGGGCTGGAGGCTAGAAACGAGGGTTGCGGTAAATCTGGTGATAATAACAATGTTAACTCAAGCATACATATTACATTTCATCGTCGCCTTCAGTACTACTGAGGATCGTAGGTAGGGGTGGCTCGCCGTGCACTCTGGACTCCATCAATGTATTTTTCAGGGTTGATGTGTGCTACCCTTAGATGAAACAGGCGACGATCACTAGGCTGCGACGCAATCATTTGTAGTTGTCGGGCTTTAATGATCTCCAGCAACATCGATCATTTTCTGGTCGTCATGATTCCCGTAATATTGCTTCCATCAAGTCTGCTGGCATGTGTTTCATTAAAGAGAAGGTTCCCCGTGTTGATTGGTAAGATCTTGACTGTTGGAGACAGTCCGGTCATCGAATATACTCCCAGGAGTACCGTTTCCATTGGCTTCCGTGGACGGACATCGAACCGTCGCCTTTGAATCCACGCAAAACTGTAACAGGCCTAGCAGTCGAAGACCTTGGTGCGGAGAAATCCTCTCTAAAAGCTCGTCGTCGCTTTGGAATGACGATCCATCAAACCGGATATTTTCAATAAATGGCATGACTGCGAGATGATTACCACTGCGTGCTGCGTCTCCAGGACGAGGAAAGTCTTTGCAACCTGATCTCTTTGGACTTTTGCATGTGTCGCAAAAATTGTTGGAAATTTCCGACGGTAATGGGTTTGTCAAGAGCATATTGTCGAATGGCATAGGGATATGATGCACTCACATTAGCAAGTTGTCAAGCCGCTCAATGAGGGAGAGTTCATCCATCGTATTGGTTATCAAAAATCAAGAATGGGACCAAAATGAAGCATTTGCTATGAAAGCACATGGGCCCTCAGTCGACATTGGAGGGAACGCGGGAGTACATCATGGATGTATACCAATTTTCATAGAGGTACATCCAAACTTACGTTCACGAATCATCCTTGAAGCCGTAGTGCAGGATAATCTATTCGCCAATCCCTGCTCGGATAATTGCCTAGAACAAGCTTTCAAGCGCAGCGAAAGACACGTTGATGATCAGGCGACTGACAAGCCCCTTAAGAAATGGACATCGACCCTGAAGGCGGGTATTTTCAATAAAACATTGGCACGGCGCAGCGGATCGGGGAAAGCGCTCGATCACCCTGAAATGCGACCGAGTAACAGTACTCGTTCGACAGAAAATATGACTGCAATGAAGAGCAGTAAAAAAACCCAGACTCTTTCTTTCCAGCCTACGATCAGACCGAGTGGATGTCCGATGGACTCAGCAATTCTGTTGATGGAAATGTTCACACCGCCTTTCGCACCTTGTGGAATGGGGACAAGTCAAGTATTCCTAGTAGTTTTTCCAAGCACAAAAGTTAATGAAGATGTCGTTAACCGTGTCGTGATATGGACCTCAGTAATGCCGTCAAAGGTACCTCTCGATCAGAACATAAAAGAGAACTTAAATCTACCCCCTTAGGAGATGACGGTGACACTGCAAGATAGATGAGAAAATTTCAGGACATGCAAAGAATATCACATCATGACAAGGGCTTACTGATAGCATCATATGTTATCCCGCAGAGAGCGTAGGCGCTCCACAGGAACGAATACGCGTCAAGCTAATAGATTTCTCCAGCTCAGATTGAGCACGGAACACCGACGACAATTGACGGTCGAGAGACGCAATCTGCGTGCCGTCATTTCGATCCAACAGTCCCGCAGAACAGGAAATCCATACCCTCGAGGACCCCCACATGGGCTGTACTCGCCGACATAAAGCTGATGATCGAACATTTGGAAAGGTTTTGTAGCCCCGTTACTCATATGAGCGAGTACTCTAATAGCCGAGTAGACCCTGTCTGGCCCTAGATTAAAATGAACACTAATAAACACGCTCGTACTCCGTGATTTACATACGTCAGATATTCCCCGAGTATCCCTCTTTTGCGACAGTCGGGTATCTAGGGTGTGGTACCGTCAGCACTTTTCGCCAGTCATGCATAAATATCTAAATGAACTGTCACCCTGAAATCATTTAGAGAGCGAGGCAATACTTACTTACTAAACATAACGAGAGAAAATGTGGGTTTAACTTTTCGGTGGTAGAATGTTATGAGAGGGGGCGTGTGAAATCTTGCGGCCGTTGAGGAAAACGCCAGTTTGAAGAGAGAGAGGGGAGAAATAGAAATCAGAAAGTCTTTTTTTCAGAAATAAGGAACGGTTACTTACTAGCTCCCTCGGATTCGGATTCAATTCAGGTCGATTGAAATACGCGACAGGCTATGTATCAGATTTGATAGCGTCGAGGATATGGCGACGTCGGTGTATCATAAACGTCTTCGATCCGATGATGGCTTCCACGCCCACACCCACGCCTTTTTTCCTGATTGATGAATCAAAAACACCCATCAACCCAGCATAACATACAATCTGCCCTGAATGTACCGATGTCTTTAGGTCATGATGAGTTGAGGACTCGCTGCGTGACGAAGCACGAACACAGAACCTGCCGCGTGTCATATCAGATTTGAAGGACGCGATTCTGAGGGCTAAAGGTAACGAAAAAAGACGACGTCGATTTGATGGATCCAGAATAGACTGAGAATAGGTACCGAAGGAGGCTGAAAACACAACGTTACCGTATGGTCCATAATCCAGATGCAAGGGAGCATAATCCTCAGTGCGTAGCGCATGGGGATGTCTTTATTGACAGGAGGAGACACCAGAAGCGTGAGAGGTAGTACCAATAAGAAACAGACTTTCGGAATGTCCTGAGAATTGAGGTACTTATTCGAGATGTGATAACCCTAACCGTCCACTCCGCGTTAGAAGTCGCGTGGTTACTGAATCTGCGAATAGAAAGCAAGAGGAAGAAAAATGATCCGCGCTATCGGGACTTTTTGACAAACAATGAATGCCGGCATAGTTGCCGGCAGCCAAACACCATTCGCATTCACTTAGGATGTCCCTGGCTACTTTTCTGCTTTACATCCATAGCTAATTTTTTGGCTGATCCGACTATATGCAGCACATCGAACAACTGCTTCGTACTCTGAATCTCAACTCACCCGACTCTTTCGTCCAGCAAAAGCCTGCCCCCAATCTCAGCTTCGAGGCGGCGCCGCCAGGATCCCCAGACTTTTCGCCTGCATCTGTTTCCTCTGCTCTTCTCACTCCCACCAACCTCTCTCCTACTAGATCCTTCGACATCAAGCAGCTGCAGTCTCCTTATGAGCTGGCTACTGGTCTACATTCCGGCTCCTATATTCCCCAGACCTCCTTGTTGTTCAAGCCCAGTTCTCGGACGAGAGTCCACCATATCTCAGATAACGGTGCATTATCTCATTCACCGACGTTCAATTCTTCGCAGATGCCGATCTCTGATGTTCCTTACCTACACGCTCCTAGCCAACTTCATTCTTTACCTTACTACATGAAATCTTATGATCATCATCCTGCAGCTGCTGCTGGCATCACTCCGCATCCATCGTACTCTGTTTACCGGACCAGACTTCCCCTTCCGATCAAATTTCCTCGCAGCTCTTTGATTCCCCGCAGCCTCCAATGTCCTATCGCCAGGAGACCGCGAATAATGTCGGTATCAGCCATGGTCCTATCTGCTCTAGTGATTTGCACGTGCCGCAACCGTCTGTTCAGCCTACGCTGGACCTATTCTCGGACATGTTGACTGTACACATTCTGATGCAAAGGCGATGGTCAATTCTCTTGGCATCGGTTCTGGAGGTGTCGGTATTGATGAGCATTCCTTTGGAGGTCATTCATCATTTACATACCAACAGTCGTCTCCATCCTCACCCTCAAGGACAGTCATCTCACGAAGTATGTACTCAATAATCTAAATTTGCTTATTCTGATGCGTATATATTCATATTCCATCAACCGATCAACTTCCTGTCACTCCTTCATCCGTCATCTACACCACCATACCACTCTTTTGTTTCCCGGATCATTCAAACCATAGGTTCTGAGTACATGTATCATCACGAGCTAACCGGACTGGGACAAGGATTACACGCTGTGGAACCAGACCTTCCACGCCTTGCTTGAGAATAAGTACATCCCGGGTAGACGCTTGTGCTGTGCGGTTTAAAGTAGCCTGACATTTGAATTTACAACATATGCAGTCAAATCATGTAGACCACACCGACGGACTGTGACTAGCGAATGGAAGCCGGAGCGCCTTTCATCAGGCGCTACTCTGATTGATTCGACATGCCTGCAATTACCGCGCCAAAATCCATGAAAGCGAAAAGCTTCTGAAGGCACCACACTCGCCACTCTTCTTCCTCTGCTACAGTCGCTCTAATAATAGAATGTACAGCAGAGTCGCAGCAGCAATAGAGATCGCTCGTGTTGGCCGTAGCAGTGCTATAGGAAGTTCGCCAAGGTGAGCTGGAGGGAACCGTGCGAAGTTTCATTAGAATGATGGATTAGCGACGCAAGTAATCGTACATGTAGACGATGACATACCTGGTAACCATGTGCCTCGTCTAGGTTCCTCGAATCGTCACTGCGTGGGCTGGGCTGAAGGCGAGTCATCTATCACGTCCTGGAACCACAGTAGTCCTCTATATGTCGACCCTCCCGATGCGCTCTGTACTGGTAATCAAAGTGGCGTATAAGCTGGAATAAATCAGTGATAAACAGCAAGCAGGGCAGTTTTACATATCAAGATAGGTTACCTGACTGCAGCATCCCTTGGGTGCATTTGACATTGCGTGCGTTGGGGCCAAAGAAGAGGCGTCTGGATCTGGTGTCACAGTCGACATCAGCTCCCTCGTCGTACGGACCACCTATGGGTCCACTCTATAATTGGAGGGGGCTGAACCGGTCTACGGTCTACTATCAATCACCTCCAGGTAGTAATAGCGTAGCTGAACATACCTGGGTAAGTTTCCTGACTCTTCTTGAATCCTGCAGCATCCCCTTGATTTTGAAAATAATAAAAGATGTTGGACGGATGAGTCGATATAAGACAAGTGGACAATGCTAGCAACCGAGCAGGCATGACCGTGTGCTGTGTACCAACCGACTGCTTGCCATCGAGGGGCACGGTGAATTTTGCGTGTGCGTTTGCGTTCGTGCGTTTGGTGCGTTTGCGTTAAATCGACATGCGTGTGCGTTAATTTGAGTGCGTGTGCGTTTTTGGGCATGCGTGGGAAAAAAACGCGTGGGTGCGTTTGATGCGTTTGTGTGCGTGACAGAGGTGCGTTTTCTTGTATTTTTTTCTTGTTATTGTATTTCTGTTGCTAGGCGTCGCCACAGCCGATCTGACTACCCGTTCCCTACAACAATGAAGCTTCCCAATGAGGAACGTACATTGATCTTTGTAAGTTCGCTCTATCATTGTTTTTCACTCCTATTCTTATTGTTTCTTACTAGGTCTTAATTACTCTCTTGAAATACAATTTGGCTCAAATTACTTCGTACCTATATCTATAAGAAGTCCAAAAATAAAGACATTGACACGTCAACACCATTTTTCTCTCCTCTCCCAGTCCCACAGTTCTCCCTCCCCCAGAGACGCCGTTTCTCTCGCGTAGATGCTGGTTAGTCATCTCATCCTTCTTATGTTGCTGCCTAAAACTCTTTTTTATAGAAGAACCTTGTACGCACCTTCGCAAGGTGGCTACTTGAACCTGATACTCAACTCGCCACTCAACCTCATCCTGACCAAACTAAATCCAACGGAAGCGACAATAAACAGCAATCGGAATGCGTCGAGCCAACTTAAGTACTGATGTCAAATATAGAAGATGCTCCTGTTCAAATAGACAGTTTTTCTGGGCGATTCTAGCGGTAACAAGTAGTAGCAAATGATTTTCTATAAGCCAGAAGTAATAAGAGACACAATTGTATGGTTGAACTACAGTTAAACGCACCGAACGTATGTGTCACAAATAGGTCACAGTCACCTGCGTCGATGCGTTTGATCTTGAACGCATGCGTTTTTTGTCCCAACGCGTGCGTTGTGTTCAACAACGCATGCGTGAAGATTTGCGAGATGCGTTTTCTATATTGACTTTATATGCGAGATGCGTTCAAGATACGTGCTGACTTATTATCCTTACAGAACAACATCCAGGGCGTTTTCTGAGGTACTAATGAATGCTACAAGGACCAATTTCATTATAATGTGAGTTATGATATATATACGTGATTCTGGTCGACTTTAAATGCCTCTACAGCAGTTTAGTTTCACTACTAGTCAAACTTAAAACGCACGAAACGCACAATTCCCCAACGCACGAAACGCACCAGAACGCATAAACGCACCACGCAAACGCATAATTCTCCTGGCCCGCCATCGAGCTAGGACACGGATAAGGACTCATAGAAGGGCCAAATATGTCAAATAGCTTACCTCGTTACTCAACTTTCCTCCTTCCCCCAACACCAGGACCTAAGTCGGACAGAGTGCGAGATTGAGGAATCTCAACGTCAAACCACAGCCAGAGAGATAGCAATGGTTATCCACTTCCGTATGACGCCTCAGGCTGCAGCGTTGTGATTCCGAGTCTTTTAATGCGCCGTGAAATAATAGTATTCATCCTTGGTCCGCGTCAGGCGTGCAAGCAAGCTTCGTTCCGAATCATGGTGGGAGTCAAGAAAAAAGATGTAAGGCTGACGTAATTACACGTCTGGGTCCTCGGTCACCAGTTATTGATTCATCTTTTGCGTTCACATCCAATTCACATCTACGCGAAATTTTAACCAATACTTCTCATCCTTGCCGTGCAGTCGTTTTAATCTCTAAATTCTGGCACCCAGGAACTCTTTTAAGTCGACGGTTACCTGTTATGTCCATTCTATTTCGCACTAAATCTGAGGATCCCGGTAATCTAAAGTCTTTTTTCCCCTCCAGATACTGTTGTATTCAAAAGCAGTTCCTTTTTCAGCATATCCCTAACTCCGTGAACCCTCAGCAATGCTTAAGCGCTGCCTGAAGTACTTGTGGGATACATCAAGAAGAGGTTTCACGGGTATCCTCGCCAAGTGTCCATAGCCAAGTCAACATCTCTCTGAAAATCGCTCACCAATCCTAGCGATAACATCATGAACGAAAAAAATCAAGGTCAATTTGCCTAGTCTTTCTTCACATCACAATTTGAGCGTGGGGCCAGTCTCAATGTACTCTCCTCTCTATATCGGATCTTGGTAGAATGGATAGTGCACCTCGTCCTTTAACCATTTCCTCGTAAACCTGTTTTTATAACACCTGTGAGGACTGAACTAAGGTTTAGTTATGCACTAGCGAGAGCCTTAACTAGCAAAAGGAGATGATGCAAGCATCTTCCCACGTCACGATTGATAACCTTTAATTTTAACCGAGGATGTGAGCATCTGCAGAACTATGATATGCAGGCGAGGCAACGCAAAAAATCTGCGTCCTACTTTTTGGTTGGTGATGGCAACGAACCCTCGTAGCACTTTCCATCTACATTCTTTCCTTGATCATTGACGGAGGCTGGAATCAGGACTGAAACAGTATCCAGGTTCAGGTTTCTCGGTGCCTTGGGATGATCAAGGGGTGATATATCACTCGGAGTGCGATGCTGCAGAAGAACTGACAAGCCAGAGTGCCGCATAGTGAATCAGTGCTGGATACAGCGTGTACGCTACACGATAATAGGACCTAGCGGAAGGTGGCGGTGAATATTACACTGGTTGTTGAGGCTACGGTTGGTATTGCGAGGGAATGAACCAAGGGGTAACTGAGATATTTAACATCTATTAACAGATGTTTTCGTTCCCAAAGAAAGAACGCACACCTGTGTCTGGCATTATTTGTCTATAATCCCATATGACACTTGCCTTATCTTGTCTTCATATGCGATTGACTCTTTCCTTCTCCAGCGAATCCGACGTGACTGGTGTATACAGAAAAAGCTGACATCCGCGGCGGAGAAATACGAATGGAGAAAATGCACGGAGGAAGTCACGGAACCCATAGGAAGAAATAACTTGAGGTAGTTAAGATGCCTATCATGTCGGTATCACATCTTGAATGGATTCTCGAATTCTCGAATATACGGCACTTCGCCTTCTTCCGTCGGGTAAATTGAGCAAATCAAAGCGAGACCAAAAGCCACCATAAAGGATTATGCGCCGTTTGTCGTGGCATCTCCAACTGCTCTAGCGAGCTTATACCCGAAACATTACCATTTTACGACATCTTAAAGACAATGCAGAGGCATAGATGGAATGGACTGTCACAACGTACTCAGTATCAGAGGCGTGAACGATTGATTGTGGCGTAGTGCGTGCTAGTGAATAGAACATTCTCGACAGAATTTGTGGCCGAAGACAGGTTACCGTTTGCGCAAGAGTGACGACAGCAGCTCTTCTACTTGTTTCGATCAAAAATTAACGTTAATGGGCCAACAGAGTCATGTCGTTGAGCTCGGTGACCTAGAGCCGGAACCGTCACGAACCACAGTACTTTCCTCCAGGAGCATCTTTATAGTTAAATGCAAGTAACTTCCGAATTTCGCAGGAACGGGACCCAAGGTTCCGTATATTACGGGAGGCTATATACAGGAAGGTGAGCGGACGAATCAATGTCAGTCAATAGAAGAATACTTCGCCTTGGCTGTGACAGGTGGCTGTTTCAGCTTGTAGCAAGGGCTAGAATCATGTTGATGTATGCAACGCACGTATGCCTCCAGTGTCCACGTATGGTATGAAAGTTATGGAGCGACATATAATACCCAATCAACGAGTATGACCCTAGGATGAGATATATTAATAGTGATCGACAGCCGAAGCGAGAGCGACACGTTTTGCAGATAATGCCATCCGAATCTTAGAACATAGTTTTGAAAATTTGACACCCCTCGAAGAGATCATCTTGCAGTTTCGCAACAGAATGCCTCCGTATTCGACCGCGGCTTCATGGGACATGTGTTCATCATGTGTAGAAGTGATTCTGAGGACGACTTCCCGTCCTGTAAATTGAATAATTATGGCGGTAATAGCGTCCAAAAATTAAGACAGTCGCAAGCTGCTTGATCAGTAATCGCAAGTGACTAATTTGAGCCACAAGACCGTTGTCACGAAAAGCACAACAACACGATCGTGTCCCCAACTTCGAAGAGGATCGTCACAACACAAGTTAATGTGCATCTCTGCTTCGCAAATATGATTCCTGTCCCCATATTCACAAGCTCTGTCCCCAGTACAATGGGATGTTAACTATGTGACTCTCAATTGGGTTTTAAAGAGTGATGACCCCTCCAGGCACCATATAATCAGTGCCTGATAAGGTCCCCATACACGTCTCATCATGGCATTCAGGGTCAATGGAATTCAGGCTTCCCCTTTTGTATCTCAGATATTGTTAAGGATTCAACAAAGGAATCCAGGCAGACTAACTCAGCAAGCGAGAGGGAATCCATATATGGCATTGATGGTGACAAGAATGATAACTACCCCTTCGCTCCCAAAGATCATACAGGTGAAAATATGGAGCTGAAGTAGCCCTGAACAACGGCGAGGAGGTCAAGTTTGCGATTAAATTGATGGGAGATTTCGATTTTGAGGCGGAGGATTCCAGTTGGGGCATAGAGGTGTATTGTGAGACAGTTATTAGACTCGCAGCAATCGTTGAAGTTCACAACGCCAGTATTTCGTAGTCCTTATGGGTCATGATATGCATTATAAATACATATTTCTCCTTCGTTTAGGCCCTCACATTTGGAAAATATATCACAATCACTGCAGCATCTAGGGAAACGAAATACTGTTCGGAAGCTCGTGTATATTATGCTACTGCCAGTCCACTTGACTGAAAAACCGTCAACAGGAAACATGCGAGAAATAGAAGTTACAAAGATGTGCTTTCTGTGTCAAAAACTTGCGGAGTCCAGTAGTCTAAACTTGGAGACTGATCATCTCAGATAGAACTTGTGAAGGAGGTATTTTACTCAACTTGTACAATTAAAGGCAGCTTGCGAGGGTCTTAATTTTTGGACGCTATTACCGCCATAAATAATTATCTCGATCATATGCTAACGAAGTAAGGTGATCTGGCGCTGATCT
Organism: Armillaria luteobubalina; assembly: GCA_030435615.1. NCBI lineage: Eukaryota > Fungi > Basidiomycota > Agaricomycetes > Agaricales > Physalacriaceae > Armillaria > Armillaria luteobubalina. The sequence continues at coordinate 59,204 of JAUEPU010000071.1, forward strand.
AGTCAGACGTGGAAATAACATCTGCAGGTGGAGATTGGTTGGTGTGAGCGAATCATTAAGAGAAGATGAGTGTACTGATGGTACAGTCTTGTGATGGATGCCGCAAGTGAGCCAGGACGGTATGTCTCACAGCACAGCATGTACACAACCAGCAGGACGACCAAATATAAGATACCCCGGAGATTACAAAGTACGGACCGTCCAACCAGAGCGATCTTTCAGATCGCATTCAGTTTTTCCTTGCGATAGTGACATTGTGGACTTATGGCAACAAATTTCCATGGCATAGCTTGAGTAAGAGCTCGAAGCAAGGTCCTTCGGTGGCAGTCTGACCGTGAGCCTTGCAAGAATCTGTTTCTGTTCAGTATGATGTTCATAGCCTTCTGCTTTCTCGGTGGGGGTCCCATGTCAGAATTTGGATATTCACATCCCTAAAAGACACCTACGCCACGCGTCCTGTCACTGCTGTGGATCATTCACCCGTACGAGGATCATAAGACAACCGCCTAGCGTTCACGTAAATATGTGCATCTCTTTGTCTTTTGTCGATCTGAGATGTAAATTGAAGCAATTCAGACCAGAATGGAATGCGCATAGACGTCTTTTGATTGGGTCCTAGAGGTACTGAGATGAGTTGATGGAAGAGCTTCGTCGAAGCCCCATTTGGCCCTGACTGTACCATGAGACTGCCCTCGCCCACAGATTTCACGCTCAAGAATGTTGCTTATCTGCCACGATAGTCTCCGAGTCGGACGTAAAACTCTGTAAAAAGAGTTCTATCAGCCTCAGGTTGGAAGGTTCTTGTAAGGGCTGAGGAGAATCTACCTCCTATCCTTGTCTACTGAGGCAACTCTCGAATTCTAGGCAGGTACTTCGCGTGCTTATTATTCATTCTCATCAGCTGATACCCTCTCCTGTTTCTGTAGTCCATCATTGTCACGATTTGTCGATGTGAATGTTGAAAAAGCGAGCCTGAAATAACTCCGCCATGTGCTTCTGTTGATTCCTTCTTTTTGAGTTGTACAATACCCCCGTTGCGATATTCCAGAATCCCCATTCATTGTATCACGCTCGGCGTCCAAGCCCGAAGCCTTCCTGCGGTAGTGTCTCAGGCCTTCAACTCGTTAAGTAATTTGGACTCTATTTAGCCGTCGTTCTTATGTAGTCACCTCGGAGTACATTAACTCCCGGGAATCTCATCAAACTCTTCAGTTCTGAGCGCTCGTAATCGTTGATATTGGTAAGTCAGCCAATTTTCCTCTCCACTTTGTTGAGGCAATCAAGAGACGCTATCTTCACAAGCCCTACGAAACTCAGTGCGGGTGGGGCCAGGAGAATTATGCGTTTGCGTGGTGCGTTTATGCGTTCTCGTGCGTTTCGTGCGTTGGGGAATTGTGCATTTGATGCGTTTTGTGCGTTTTCAGTCTGACTAGTAGTGAAATTAAACTGCTGTAGAGGCATTTCGAGCCAACAACAATCATGTATATATATCATAACTCACATTATAATGTCATTGGTCCTTGTAGCATTCATTCAGACCTCAGAAAATGCCCTGGATGTTGTTCTGTAAGGATAAGTCAGCACGTGTCTTGAACGCATCTCGCATAACAAGTCAAGATATAAAATGCATCTCACAAATCTTCTCGCATGCGTTGTCGAACACAACGCACGCGTTGGGACAAAAAACGCATGCGTTCAAGATCAAACGCATCCACGCAGGTGACTGTGACCTATTTGTGACACATGCGTTTGGTGTGTTAGCGTGCGTTCAAATGTAGTTCAACCATATAATCGTGTCTCTTATTACTTCTGGCTTATAGAAGATCATTCTACTTGTTACCGCTAGAATCACCCAGAAAAACAGTCTATTTGAACAGGGGCATCTTCTATATTTGACATCAGTACTCTAAGTTTTCTTATTTCGGGCTCGCTTGGCTGGATGTCCAAGCACTTTTGCACTACCATCCTGAAGCGAATTTTCTGCAGTTCCAGGCTCCGAAACTTCCTTACGCTTCCTGGATATCATCCGAGTCTTTGGTACTGGCCCATGTGCTCGCTTCTTCACATTGTCTTCTTCTTCTCTTGCTCGGAACCGCTCCTGCCGTTCACCTTCATCGAAATCTGGCCCAGGCTTTAAGAGGAACTCTTCAGGATCCTCGTTCTCATGGACTTCATCAGCATGCAGAAAATTTCCGAGCTATAAATTAGATTAATACATGGTTCATTCAACTTTGCAAGTATAAAATAATACGACATAATTTGAACCAAAATTGTATTTCAAGAGAGTAATTAAGACCTAGTAAGAAAGAATAAGAATAGGAGTGAAAAACAATGATGGGGCGAACTTACAAAGGTCAATGTACGTTCCTCATTGGGAAGCTTCATTGTTGTAGGGAACGGGTAGTCAGATCGGCTGTGGCGACGCCTAGCAACAGAAATACAATAACAAGAAAAAAATACAAGAAAACGCACCTCTGTCACGCACGCAAACGCATCAAACGCAGCCACGCGTTTTTTTCCCACGCATGCCCAAAAACGCACACGCACTCGAATTAACGCACACGCATGTCGATTTAACGCAAACGCACCGAACGCACGAACGCAAACGCACACGCAAAATTCACCGTGCCCGTGCGGGTGTAGGTGCATTGAATCGAATCATATACATCTGTGCACTATGAGCTTAGCCGTGTCAGTTTTCTCCTGCTCTTCTGTATCCAGGATTACCATTCATTGATCATTCTTCTGCGATATATCATAGAGCCATTCCGTCTTTCTCGCAGCTAACCAAAATAGGATGGGAAGGAGCGCCATTTTTCGGGAGCGTGATATCTGCGCTGCGACGGAAGGTCGCTCCGGTGCTATCTTCGATAACGATGCACATAGATCTCCATACTCATACTACACTCCCATGTTGCACTTACTCCTCGCACTGCTCGAAACCATCTTCTTCAAGTAGGACATCCCCCTGATTGGTTTGTTTATTAACAAAATCCATTTTCAGACCGGTGTACCTTATCGAAGGGCAGTTATTTTCGTATCTATTCTCCGAGCTGAGGGCGCCCCGCCCCTTGTCTATAACGATATTAGTATGGACTCTAGAAACAAAAACAAACTTGAATCGGAACGTATATCCTGTCCGCACTGTCAACTTGTAAAAATTTCCTGTACCTGAAATCCATCAATTCCCTATTACCACAAATGCCAAAGTGACTGGGATCTAATGACGTGTTCCAACCCAATAGAGATAGCTGCGACGGTGGATGTAGTACTCCTAATGGCATTTGCAGAAGATTCCATGATTTTCATTTGGCTCATCAGGACTTACGCTTACAGGCGGGCTAAAATTCAGAAGGCGATAAGTACGGGACGTGAGGGATCCTTGACTTGTACCCACCATAGCCATCTTATGGATCGCAAACTGCGAAGAAATTTTCTTTCAGGGACGATCTCAGATTCCTGCATTCCTCCCTCATCTACTGCATACTTGAGCTGACTATCCACACCGTACCTGAAGACTTTTGGGACCACTCAAGGAGGAATCGGTAACTACAATATATTCTCAATTTCATGGCGACCGTGGGGGACCGAGTACTCTCCAGCTGTACACGTTTCCGGGGATGTTGCAGCTGGATTAAACTGTGAGCTCCTCGTCGGCAGAGGACGAGGAAGGGGTGGGTCCAGATAATTTTTGAGTGTTATTTGCTGCCGGCGAAGGACTTTTACAGGCTGTATAGTCTGAATAGATCCCGTCGTTCATGTATATCTCTATTCCTGTGGCGGTGCTCAAGATTGAGATAGACAACGTGCATCATTGATCAGTAAATGAAAAAGTACAGGTCAGAGAGTAGGGTCTTTCCGTCTACTTCCACATACAGAACTTTGGGTATCTCAGGTTGGAGGCTATAAACGAGCGTTGTGGTAGATCTGGTGATAAAAACGATGTTAACTCAGACATATAGTTCCTCATCGCCTTCAGTACTAGTCAGGATCGGGGCCAGAGATGGCTCGCCGTGCACTCTCGACTCCATCAACATATTTCTCAGGGTTGATGTGTGCTACCCTTAGATGAGACGGAAGATGATCACTAGGCCGCGACGCAATCATTCGTAGTTGTCGGGCATTATGATCTCCAGTGTAAAGAGTACGACACCTTACAAGGGTCCTTGGCCCAATAACTACACACGCCAACGGGGTGTATTGCGATAGAGAGAGTCAAGAGACTAGTAAGTAAGGTAGATGTAGATGATGGTAGTAAGTGATTAAGATGATTAGGTCCGAGTACGGAAGGATAGCGGGCGCTGCTAACGATGTAGGTAAATAATAGTACATATATATATCAATATGAATCGGATCCCTTACATCCAGCAACACCGATCATTTTCTGGTCGCCATGATTCCCGTAATATTGTTGTTATCAATCTTTGCCATGTGTTTCATTAACGAGAAGGTTCTCCGTGTTCATTGGTAAGATCTTGACTGCTGGAGATAGTCCCTTCATCGAATACACTCCCAGGATTACCGTTTCCGTTGGCTTCCGCGGACAGTCATTGAACGATTGACTTTGAATCCACGCAAAGCTGCAACAGGCCTAGCAGTCTAATAACGTAGCGTGGAGAAATCATCCAGAAAAGCTCGTCGTCGCTGTGGAACGACGATCCATCAGACCGGACGTTTTCAATAAATATCATGAGTGCGAGATGATTACCACTGCATGCTGCGTAGCCAGGACGAGTACAATCTTTGCAACCCGATCTCTTTGGACTTTTTACACGTGTCGCAAATGGTTTGCAATTCCCGGGGGCAATGGATTCGTCAAGAGGATATTATGGAATGGCATAGGGATATGATGCACTCACGTTAATAAGTTGTCAAGCCGCTCAATGAGGGAGAGTTGGTCCGTCGTATTGGTTATAAAAAATAAAGAACAAAAAATGCGACCAAAGTGAAACATTTTCTTTGAAAGCACATGGACCCTCAGTTCGACAATGGAGGGAACGCGGGAGTACATCATGGATGTATACCAATTTTCATACACCTACATCCAAAGTTACGTTCATGAATCAACCTTGAAACCGTAGTGCGGGATAGTCCATTCGCCAATCCCTGCTCGGATAATTGCCTAGAGCCAGCCTTCAAGCGCAATAAAAGACACGTTGACGATCAGGCGACTGACAAGCCCCTTAAGAAATGGACGTCGACCCTGAAGGCGGGTGTTTTCAATAAAACATTGACACGGCGCAGCGGATCGAGTAAAGCGCTCGATCACCCTGAAACGCGATCGAGTTAACAGTAGTCGTTCGGTGGGAGGTATAACTGTAACAGAGCAGGAAAAATAAATAAAGTCTCTGTCTCGTCAGCCTGCGATCAAGACGAATGGATGTCCGATGGACCCAGCGATTCTGTTGATGGAAATGTTCACACCGCCTTTCGCACCTTGTGGAACGAGGACAAGTCAAGTATTCCCAGTAGTTTTTCCGAGCACAGAAGTTAATGAAGATGTCGTTAACCGTGTCGTGATATGGACCTCAGTAATGCCGTCAAAGGTACCTCTCGATCAGAACAGTAAAGAGAACTTAAACTCTTCCCCCTTAGGAGATGACGGCGACTGAAAGGTAGATGAGAAAGTTTTCAGAGCATACAAAGGATAATCACATCATGACAAGGACTTACCGACAGCATCATATGTTATCCCGCAGAGTACGTAGGCGCTCCACAGGAACGAATACACGTCAAGCTAACAGATTTCGCCGGCTCGGATTGAGCACGGAACACCGACGACAATTAACGGTCAAGAGACGCGATTTGCGTGCCGTCATTTCAATACAAGAGTCCCACAGAACAAAAAATTAATACTCTCGAGGACCCCCCACATGGTCCTCAGTCGCCGACATAGCCCAAGGACACCAACAGAAAGCTGCTGATCGAACTTTTGGAAAGGTTTTGTGGCCCCGTTACACACACTAGAGTACTCTAATAGCCGAGTAGACCCTGTCTGGCCCTAGATTAAAATGAACGCTGATAACACGCTCCTACTCCGTGATGGAGTAACACACTACTTACCTCAAATATTCGCCGAGTATCCCTCTTTTGCGACAGTCGGGTATCTAGGTTGCGGTACCGTCAGCACTTTTCGCCAGTCACGCGTAAATATCTAAATGAACTGTCATCGTCGCCTGTCCCGGAATCATTTACATAGAGAGAGGAAACACTTGCTTACTAAAAATAACGAGAGAAAATGTGGGCTTGTGGTGATAGATTGAGATGATGGGCAAGGGCGTGTGAAATCTTGCGGCCGTTGAGGAAAACGCCACCTTGACGAGAGGGAAAACACAGAACAGAAATCAGAAAGGTCTCTTTAAGAATTAAGGAACGGTTACTTACTTACTAGCTCCCTCGGATTCGGATTCAATGCGTGTCTATTGAAATACACGGCACACGACAGGCCATGTTCAGATTTGATAGCGTCGAGGACAATGGCCAAGTCGGTGAATGATAAACGTCTCCGATCCGATGGCGACTGATGGGCTTCCACGCCCACGCCTTTTTTCTTGATTGATGAATCAAAAAGTTCCCCCCCATCAACGCGGCATAACATACAATCCGCCCTGAATGTACCGATGTCTTTAGGTCATCCTGAGTTGAGGACTCGCCGCGTGACGAAGCACCACTGCACAACCTGCCGCGTGTTGAGTGGTCATATCAGAATTGCAGAAAATGCAGTTTTTGAGGAATAAAAGTCATGGGAAAAGGCGACCTTGATTTGATGGATCTAGAATAGACCGAGAATAGGTACCGAAGGAGAGCTGAAGACACAACGTCGCCGTAAAGGTCCATAATCCAGGCGCAAGGGGGCACAATCCTCAGCGCGCATCGCGTGGGGACGTCTTTATTGACAGGCTAACACGCCAGAGCCGTGGGAGGTCGCACCAACAAGAAATAAGCGTCAGAAGGTCCTGAGAATTGAAGTACTTATTCGAGACGTGAGCGGTAAATAGAGATTTCTAACTTTGAAGAGGGATCTCAAGCAAGGTTTTACGCATGTGCAAGACAAACCATCAGTTCACAGAGCCTATTTCTTGGAACGTCGTGGTATATATGGCGACCAGCCTATGAGTTGGCCAGGCTCCACGACGGTCTAGCCTAATGAATGTTGACTCAGAGCGCGAGAAAACACAGCATGGTGCGCAGCGGGGATCATCTGTCGAGCCTGAGGAGAGCGCGCGGCAGACGAAATAATTTTTTTTAGGTATGGCTGTAAAGCAGAAAATAGCCAGGGGCATTCTAAGTGAGTGAGAATGGTCAACGAGCGTGTTTGGCTGCCGGCAACTATGCCGGCGTTCATTGTTTGTCAAGAAGTCCCGATAGCGCGGATCATTTTTTTTCCTCTTGCTTTCTATTCGCAGATTCAGTAACCACACGACCTCTAACGCAGAGTGAACGTTGGCCTCAGACTGGTTGACGCCCCTGCTGTCCGCCATTTACCGGTCAATAATTCTCGGACTCGTTGGTCTCGCCTCTTACCTCTGGAGACTGACGAAATATCAGAAACATCACCTCTGACGAGTTGGAGCTGTATATCAAGTCCGTCTAGTCGCAACCTGTACCTCTCACGTACACTCGAGCCTATATGAATTTCAATTCGCTCCACACGCTGATGTTGACCACGGGTTGGAGAGCACCGGCTGACGCCCTGGGTCTCAGTCTAGGTTTTCTTACGAACCCGCCTATAGGACGAGAGCAATTTATTTCGGCGCCGTAACTCTGTGGTCATCAGAAGCGTTGCCTTGGATATGTTTGACTTGTATAAATTTGCGGACTGTCGAATCTTCCTGCGCCAAGCGACTGTGGACAGCGGATCAACGATTTTCAATGGTTGGTTGCAGTCTGGTCCATTTTCTGAGTCTTCTCGCCTACGACGTTGTAGTGGCGTTCGTGGCAGTCTGGTCTATTCTCCGAATATTATTGTGCCTTGTCCAGGATGAGCGAATGGTGACGACTCTCCTCACCTACGACGTTGTAGTGACGTCAAATATCAGCGGAGCCACTCTTCTATCCATGAAGAAATGACGCGTCGCCGAAAATGCCTACATTAAAAGAAGAGAAGTGAATATATTGATTTTCCTCCTTGCTGATTTTCTCACTCTCCCGCGGTTCTTCTAAAGTCGCGGACGCAATACTCACAAACGAGCCTGCCGCCCGATTCCGCTCGAGCGATTGTCGGATGGCTGTGCCTGGTTGCCCTGGCTCGGAACGGACAACCCGTCTCTCCTCCAGACGCGGTAAAGACCGATGTTGCGGGGAGGGAGGATTGACGGTAGAGCGACGACCCTGTGGCGGAGAGACGGGGGTCGCGGTTAGAAAGCGGGCTAGAACGTCGCAAGCGAGGCAGCGAAGCTGGTTGACATGGACAGGCGACATAATATAGTGGTATTGTAGTGGCCAAGGGACTACATGATGTATCAATAGGTTATGTGTAGTCCGAATACGACATAAATTACTCTGTTGGATAGTAAGTGAAGGGGTATTATAATGATATTGATTATTATCTGCAAATGAGTGAGTACGTGGTACAGAAAACGGGGGAGAGGGGAAAAAAGGGAACGATAGTAGTAGCAGCAAAGACGTTTTAGCGAGGACGTGACGTATAGAGTTCGTGAAAAGCGGTGGGCAAAAAATGGGCAGCGTATTTTCATTTTCAATCATGACTGGTCTTCTTCTGGAGGTGGAGTTGGCTCGGCGGGGACGATGGTACCACGCACAGGATCATACCTCCCCGAGCGCCGCGGAGCCGGGGACGAAGGAGCAGGCGCAGGCGCAGGCTCCTCCTCATACGAGTACCGCCGCGCATGCACAGGCGACAACACCGTCCCGCTCCCCGAACTCGGCCTTGCCCACGTCCCGCCAAACCTCGGTGGTGCCGCGCCGCCCTCCCACTGCACAGGCGGGGGGAGGATCCGCTCCGGCGAGGGACTGCGGTGATACGTGCTGCGCGCAGGGTGCGGCGCCGGACTACCACCACCACCACCACGAAAGTGCGCGGGACTTCTGCTGGGGTACGGACCGGGGCTCCTGGTGGGGTAGGGACTCACGCCGCGATAGGACGACGACGGGCGCGGGCTCTCGCCGGGGAAGGATAGTGGCGGGAGCGTGCGTGAGTAGTCGATCCTGCGGGAGAGGGCGGGAGGAGGCGGGGACGGAGGGGGGTACGGCTCTTGCAAGCGCGAGTACCGGAATGGGCTCTGCTGCGGAGGCGGCGGCGGGAAGGACCTGCCGGGCATGCCGGGTCCTAGCAGCGACGACGTCGAGGGTTCAAAGTATGATGGTGGCGGCGGGGCGGTGCCGGGTGGATAGCCGTAGTGCGAGGGGAAGGACGGCGGGAGAGGGTGCGAGGAGGTCGGGAACGGGCCGTATTGAGGTGGACGCGTCAATGGGATGTCGCTCTGGCTCCGTGGGCGCCGCGCTTTTTGGCGTTGGTTCTGTAGGCGAGGTTAGAAGTGGCTTGTGCAACACAGTGGTCGTTCTTACTTGAAACCATATCTGAGAGCATAGGTCAGTCGACGCCGAACAACAAAGGGCATTGCCACTCACTTGAACCTTTCTCGCACTCAGCCCAATAGACCTGCCCACCTCCTCCCTCATCGCTGTCGTCGGAAATCGTGACTACACCCAGCATCAGCACACAAAGTCCCAAGTCGCCACTCCCACTCACCTGAGCCAAGAGAGCATGCAAAACAGCCGACTGGTGGGGGGTCGTAAGTGTGCGCGTACGTTTCTTCTTCTGCGTGGGGGGCGGAGGGGTCGGGTTTTTCTCCGTGTCGCCCTCCGATGAGCTCCCCACCGAGCCCCGCCGGAGGCGCTTCGACATCCGTTCCTGCTCGGGATCCGTATCTGGTGGTGAGCGCCGACGGGCGCGCGTAATCCCAGTGCTCGTGCTCGCCTCTGGCTGCTGCTCCGGAGAAGGCGCGCGTCGACGTGAAGAAGAGGGGTCGTGGCTTCGTGACAAAGTAGTAGCAGTTTCTCTCGTAGTAGTAGTAGTGTCTGTCGGCGGAGGCGATCGCTCCTCTCTCGACATCCAGGATCTGGGGGAGCGAAAACCAAAAGGGTAATAAAAAACACAAGAAAGGAAGAGAAAAAGAGAGAGAGAGAGAGAGAAATGGTGTGCCCCCCGGAGACGACGAATTAAGAAATGCGAGTTTCTCTCTAATCCTCTCCTTCAACACATCCTAGTCGTCGGGGAAGAAGGGAGAATGGAAACCCAAACGAAGGTAAAAAAAAAAAAAAGAAAAAAAAAGGTAGGACAGAGCCAGGGTAAGCGTTCAGATCAACGACGAAATTACATTACATTAATGGTAACAGCACCCGCGGGACCTAGAGCCGAATTTTATCGCCACCCTGTCCCTTGGGCCCTTCACGTCATAACCCAATCTCGGATTGAGTTGGCGATCGGTAACAATTTATTATTGGCACCATCCATGGGGGGGGGGGTTTCGTTGGTACCTCGATGTGGGAAGTATACGCTTTGTTGGCGAGTATCGTCCCGTAAGGTTAAATTTACGAAAGGAGGGTTCTCTCCTCCCACCCCGAGTGTTCCGAAACCGTTCGTTGCCATTATCAACCAGAGAAGGGTGTTTGTGGGAAAAACATGTCACGGCATTGACGTTGATATGATGTGACATGTCCTCTGCGACGGACGACGAACCACGATTGTTTAAGGGCGGACATTTTCCGGAAATGGATTTCTCCCGGCTCGTCACGTCCCTTGCTTGACTCGGACGAGGGGAAGAAATGGAAGGACAACTTCACGATCGGGGGCACCCACCCTTCACTCTTCGTGTTTCACACAATGGAATTCTCTCTAACCCATGCATAACATACCGTCATCGTCGTAACCCTGGCTCGACGCCACCAATGATTGCATTACATTACACTCCGACGATAACTCGGACTACTCATCCCTCCAACCAACTAAGTTATTTAATAACGGGCGTCAATTGAAGTGACTATTAAATGCAATAAAAATCCTACGGCGCGAGGTGTTCTCCGGTGACTACCCACTGATGTTACTACAGTCATACAGCCGTCGTCATGGGAAAAGCTAGGCCCCGCCACACTTGTTCGCGATGTGAAATGCCTCCCTCGCAACGCCAACGCACCGCTCTAGCCCCCCTCTCTCCCCCCCTCCATCCATCCATCCATCCATCCATCCATCCATCCCGTATGTTATGTTTTCGATCATCTCGGAGGTTCGACGCTCTAGGATTGAGCGGCGGGGCGAAGACCTGCATGCGATAACTTAATGGAATAGAGGGGTGCAGGGGGATTTAATTATGTTAATCTTCCGGGAGAACAGGACACGACATAGTGCAAGCACGGCTTTTAGAGGGATCGGCGAAATACACCTCCGAGTTTGAGCCCGTGTCATGTAAAAGAGTAATAATGAGTGTGTGCGTGCGATTGTCGAGCTTAAATGCTAACTTAGTGATCGTAAACGTGGACGATTTTCATTGCCGACGTTTAATATAAGGAGAGAGAAAAGACACCGCGACGAAAAGCCCTTGCCGTAAGAGGCATGCTGACACATAGGTTGGGTAGGAAGGAGGGGGGTGATCGAAAACGCGAACGAGAGCGAACCCTCCATCTTATCTATCACGATCATCGTAGGCGTGAACGCGTTTCAGCAGCGAGAGGGAGGGCACGTCGAGCGGGTCTAGTCTTTGATCAGCACGATCACGATCGCTGGCACAGGTTTACGGAGAAAAGAGATAAGAACTGAGTATACACGCTTGAAGCGTAGATGATCGACGAGGCAACCTGAAACGCGAAAGGGCGGGAGTCGGGGCCGAAGGGTTAGGAGCTCAAGACGCGTCACAGAAGCCAGAAAGCCACCGAGACGCATTAATCGATGAAAGCAAGAAGAAGGAAGGTAAGCACCGGGTAACTCCGAATCTTGCTTCCTATTAAGCGCCCTAGCCAAACAAGCACAACTTTTCATTCCAACTCCCAATCCCAATACGTGAAGGAAGCTCTTGATGGATTGATACTGCCACCGCACCGCGCTCTATGAACTCTAAATCTAAAAACCCACCACCCACCACACATCGACTTCGTTTCTCCAATTGGATGGGTGAAACAGACACGAGGGAGGAAGGGTCGACGACGAATTGGCAAGTGGGGGGTGGTGTGGTGGTGGTGGTGGTTACCGCAATTGAGAGTAAATTAACCCGCGATATGGGGGGATTCGGAATGAAGGACCCTGGTCTCTATGTTTCGACGATAATTGAATCCCCTGCGCCACAGTTTCCGCAGCGTAGACCGTTCTCTGCAACTACCAAGTCCAAGTCCAAGTCCAAGCCAAGATGTACTACGCCTCCGCCAGGGTATACTCCCCTCCGCCTACTCCTCCGAGTTCAGCAAGGCAATCACACATGATTCTATACGATCTACACTCCCCCGCCCGCTGTTTACCTCGTCCTCAGCCCAACCCATAAAAAACCCTCCCCACCCCAAAATACACCTCCACCCCCATACACCATGAAACTCTACACATCCGGCGTAGCCCTCGTCACCGGCGCCGGCCAAGGCATCGGCAAAGCCACCGCCCTCTCCTACGCCGAATCCGGGGTCCGCGGGCTCGTCCTCGCGGGCCGCACACCCGCGCCTCTGCACAAGACCGCCCAGGAATGCAAAGCCATCGCTGAGAACCCCGATTTTGACGTTCTCGTCGTCCCTACGGATATCAGCATCGAGGATTCCGTCAAGAACCTCTTGAAGACCGCGGTCGACCATTTCGGGCGAGTCGATTATTGTGCGAACGTCGGTGGGGTGAGTGTGTTGTTTCTGAGTTTGCGGCATGGAAGCGCTTATGAGTTTGGGAACAGACGATGGGGACGAAGGCAAAGTTCTCGTCGATTACTACGGAGGACTGGCTCGCTATCCAGCAGACGAATATCAACGGTATCTTCTGGCTCGTCCGAGAGCAAATCAGCGTTATGGAGAAGCAAGAACGGCTCGTCACGCCCATCACATCTCCCAAGCGCCCCGCCGAACGTGGCAGCATCGTCGTGCTCAGCGCCGCAGCCGCAATCATCGCCCTCCCCGACGGAGGCGCATACACCCACACCAAATACGCCGCAAACGGTCTCACCAAAGCTGCTGGTCCGTTCCCTCCCTCCCTCTCCTCCCTCCCCCCATGCTAATGCCTCCATCCAGCCCAAGACCACGCCTCAAACGGCATCCGCATCAACGCCATCCTCCCGGGGTACATCTACACCGAAGGCCTCGCGTCCCACCCTGCCGCCACGCCCGAGGCTGCGAAGCGCATCGTCGATGGGTGCCCCCTAGGCCGCTTCGGCGAGGCAGGCGAGATCGGGGACCTCATCGTTATGATGAGCTCCCCCAGGAATGGGTTCATGGTAGGGAGCAGCGTACTGGTGGATGGTGGGCAGACGTTGAGTGGGGAGTAGATTTCAAGTTGTGGAATGTGAATTGAATTGATTGTGTGTTTTTTTCCTACTTCGTGTGGATGTGAATAGGGCCGTGTGGGACTAAACGCTCTTGGGCAGACGTATCATGAATCAATGGTGGTTTTATCAGTGAAGGAGCGTCCAGACCAAAGCGATGATTTATTGTGGCGACTACCTTTGCATGCCCTACTGTGTCTCCCGTCCTCGATGAACATAGCCCGTTGCGGCTTCTCTGGATATTCCTCTCAGACTCAGGACCCGAAGCGCGCTTGCCTAATATATCTCCTTCTCAGCTCTGTCCACAAACGTCATGTCAACAACTTCAAAGAGACACCGTCGGGAATTCCCTATAAGCACACGACCGCAAACTCTTTCCACCATTCCTACTGCCAAGGAGCCAAGGATGCACTGTCTCCTAAGCGACCCCCCTCGCAGCCAACCGCGTGGTTCTCCTTCCATTCCCTACCACAAATTACGTCTGGGTGCTTTCCAGTCGCCCTCGAAACAAGCCGCGCCGTATCCAAGGATCCCGGGCCAAGAAGGGGTTACACGCGATGCTTCGCTCGATACATGAACGCGCAATATACAGACGTGACTGCGAACTGCGTCTGGGTGCTGCCGCAGCTCCGCGTGTACGTCCGCGATGTTGCTCGATAATTGGACGCACAGCATACAGGAATGTACAGGAATGCGTGGGTCCTGTGTTCCATCTTCGAACCATTCCTTGTGTATACGCGTATCCATGCATCTAAGAAGGTCCGTGCGAGGTTTCGCTCAATAATTGAACGTACAGCATACACATGGACTGCGAATTGTCCCAGGAATGTCTGGGTTCTAAGTTCCATCTTCGAAACATTCCTCGTGTATGCGCGTATCCATGCATCTAAGGTACATCCTTTGTCTCGCTTACGAAACGAACGCACTCTATGCAGATCTCTCGTCATAGAGTGATCATCCCGCGAAGAGGAATTGCTGGAGATACACTTGTTAGACAGCACCCTTCATTCACTTATTGAAAACATCCGCTCCATTCTCACCGATCCTCTCCTCTTATCTGTGCTTCTGCTTTTACAAGTTACCACAGAAACGGAACTGACAAACCCGCCTATTATACATGTTTCTCATACTTGGAAAGGATTTCAGGATAAACGTCTCCTTACGCATCGCATCTCTCCTCAACTTCTAAGGGACGTCTTCGTAAATGACCACGTGATGCTCTCCTCCCCTTCCCTACTGCAAATTACCCCACTGATGTCTGGTTCTTGCTACAGCTCCAAGAAACCATCATGTATACCGCGTATCTAGGGTCGGGGGAAGGTACACGCGAGGTCGAGCTCGATAAATGAACGCGCCGTACACGGACATCTAGTCGTGGACTGCGACATATTCCAGGAATGTGGTGCTGTGTTCCTTTTTCAAAACATTCCTCGTGTATACGCGTATCCAGGGATTGAAGAAGGTACTTCCGCGGTCTCGCTTGCTGAATGAACGCACCTTATGTAGATCTCTCGTCATAGAGTGATCGTCCCGCGAAGAGGAATTGCTGGAGATGCACTTGGACAGCACCCTCCATTCACTGATTGAAAACATCCGCTCCATTCTCACCGATCCTCTCCTCTTCACTGTCATTTACAATGACAAGTCGTCCCAGAAACGGGACCGACGAACCCGCCTAATATACATTCTTCTCATCCTCGGAAAACACTGTCAGGATAAACGCCTCCTTACGCATCACATCAAGAACTTCGAGGTTGTTCTCGAAGACGGGAAGCACCGCACGCATACGATCTCAAAGTCTGTCGACCTAACCCATCCTTGTCTCCTAAGGGATGTCATACACGTATCTAGGGATCCAGGAACGCACACGCGAGGTTTCGCTCGATAAATGAAGGCGCTGTGCACGGACATCTAGTCATGGACTACGACACATTCCAGGAATATGGTGCAGTGTACCATCTTCGAAATAAACCTCGTGTATACACCCGTATCCAGGCATCGAAGAAGGTACATGCGAGATTTTGCTCGATAATTGAACGCACTGTATGTAGATTACGCGTATTTAGGGATCGACGAAGGTACACGCGAGATTTCGCTCGATAATGGAACGCGGCATGCACGGACATCTAGTTATGGACTGCGAATTATCCCAGGATTACCTGGGTGCTGTAGTCCTTCGAAATAAACCTCGTGTATACCCGTATCCACTGATCGAAGAAGGTACATGCATGCGAGGTTTCGCTCGATAATTGAACGCACAGTGTGCAGATGGTCCACGAACTGCGACATATTCCAGGAATGTGGTGCTGTGTTCGATCTTTGAAATAAACCTCGTGTATGCGCGTATCCAGGGACTGAAGAACGTACATGCGTGGTTTCACCGGATAATTGAACGCACAGTATACAGATAGACCGCGATTTATCCCAGGAATATATGGGTGCTGTATTCCATCTTCGAAACATTCCTCGTGTATGCGCGTATCTAGGCATCGAAGAAGATAGTTGCGCGGCCTCACCTCACAGGAAGAGAACACAAACTCTGAGACGCTCTGTATATCTCCATAGATGACGGATTTCTCGCGACGAGATTCGAAATCAATAGCATCTTCTTGGTCAATACGAAGTTGATCGTCCGACGACCCCGCCGCTGAGTTATTGAAAACATCCGCCCCCTTCCCCCTTCTTACAGGATCCTTTCTCCTTTCCTGGCGATAATCCTAGCTTCTGTTTAATTTACCATTTGCAAGTTGCCCAAGAAACGAATCACGACGTCTTTATAGAGGCCGGGAAATCATGATCTTTGGTTGCTGGAGATCATCAATCATCACTGCCTCAGATTGATGACCGCGCGGTCGACCCTGTGCTGCCCAGATTGATGGAATACATGCTACGATGGATGGTGAATGGCAGTAACCTCAATATTGGACTTGTTAGCTTGCCGATTCATCATGAAATTGTGTGTTCCTCTTGCTTTTCCGATAATGCAATACATTGGTGATTAAGGGGTCTGATCTACAAACTCGGTCTTTAATGCCAACTCGTCACTGAGCACGCCGTATCGCCATCCCTTCTTTACTCTGGTTAACAGAATACCTAGCAGTATCAACGCGATGCGTTTCAGAGGGCTGCACACACACCTTCTTCCCAACGTCCCAATTAGGAGCGTTCAAGATCAAACATCAGTGATGCATTCCGGCCGGGCCGAGGCTCGTCAGCATCCACTCTCTAAGCTCTTTTCAATCTTCCTACATCAACTGCGCATGTTTTACTGTCTATATCTATATATACACGATTGCTGTTTGTTCTTAAGTTATGCTGTGATGAGAAGAAAGCTATCCTCTATACGGTACGTCTACGAAAATTTATCCCCATCAGTACAAGTAGAGCTCATGCCCCCACCTGTGTAAGTGCACCCGGGTACGTTACTAAAGACTGCTCAGCGCGCAGCAGTTGGTTAATCCGTCACGTCCCACTTTCGGATCCGTCCGTTACGGAAGGGAGGAATCTTGGTTCTTCAAACCGGAGCCCAAGCATATCGAGTGTCTTCTCTACGCCAAGTCTTTATATTCTCTGTCGGGGATTCTCTTCTAAATGGGCTAAGTAATGAGTCGAGTCTCTTCACAATTGAGCCTAGAAGGAGTAGACTTATGGGGCCGCGGAAGATGTCCATTCAATAGCACGAATGGTATTTTAGGTATACACCATCATGATAGACTTCATTATTTCAGAGATAGACAATTTCGCGTATATTGTCGGAGCACCATTGAATTTCTATACATTTATTGAATCATTCAATTCCAGCCTTATCTTGCAGACCCTCGGGTATCTCTATGGCATCGATAACAGAGTTAGCATTTCATTCTCTCAATGGAATGTACGTTACCTTCTTCATTGTAGATTATGTCGCCATTGATGAAATGGACTTTGCTGCTGTGTTCTTCTCCGCTCCGATGGCGTCGCGCATTCCCAATTGCGGAGGCGAGACCTTGCCTCACTGAAGCTTGGTGGTATTCATTCGCTAAATAAAGAAGACGTAGAACTTGGACTGGTGTAGGTCGAGAACGAGGCGGTAAGCGGTATGACTCATGAATCTCCCGTGCAATAGCTCCTACTTCATAGAACAGCTGTGCAATGGAGCAATGGAGGTCCGTTCAACCTTCGCGACCTCTACTTTGACATGAGATGCGTTCATTTAGGTATAGGACGTTTCCATGGCATTGGGCTGGACGACATACCTTCTTGATCGCATTTTCCGGACCCAATCCGTTGCACTGTCTAACTAGATATACTCACTTACGGTATACCATCTCAGCGCTAGGCCCTCCTTAGAGGGCACAGTTCAGTCATAAATCCTCGGGCCTACGTTGCCAATTGTCCATCTGATGCCACCACTCATTCTTCCGGAGTCTATAACGTGATAACAGAGGCCTGAGGTTAATATCAACGGGTCTCGGGAGAACACTACCATTACCACATGCACGTAATCTTTCCGCTAGCTGTATATCTGTCTCACTTTATAATGAACTCATTCCGGAAGCATACAGGAAGAAGGCGGTGCATTCATATTGCTAGTAGTCCCGCCTGCGAGATATTTTTGATCTACATCTACCGTTTATCGAGAAAGGCATCATGAGCCTCTGCTTTCGGACCCGGTTTGAAATTGTTAGGCTCCAAGCGCCAGTCGTTTCAAATCCAGGCGCTTCAATTCTGACCAAAGATCCTGTCCCGACGGTTCAAGACTCAAACTTCAGTCCTGTGCCATCACGAGCTGACTACAGGGAGTGGTAGCAGGGTCGTATTGGCTTAGTATATTTGGGCCCCGGGAGGCTCAACACAGAGGCGGCAGGTGAGTCTAGCTTCTTGAAACACTACAGGTTCTTGCCGCCAGTATTGAACGATAAGGTCACAGGTTTGAAAAAGTTCATCATTCATCATGGGCCTCTGTTCTCCAGAGAATTCGCCTATCTACTTCTGGTTTGCTGGTCAGCGAAGGCGGACTGCCGTTCCGGCCTACTTTTTCATAAGCGAAACTTATGACTTTCCGTTGACTGCTTTATATAGACAAGGTGTTGCCATCGGTTATGCGAGTGCGATTGAGAATATGTGGAGCTATTTCAAGCTACGCCAACCAGGATCAGTATGAAAGCAACCGACGTATATCCATTAGTGACTTGGCAGCATCGATCGGGACAATTTTGGCCCACCCAACTGATCCTGGAGGTGGAGCCTGCACAGCGTAAGATTTAGACCTGGCTGTCACATACTGTTTACAGTATTGAATATAACTAATGGGCGTGTAGGCTGAGCCGGAATTTGGCCGTCATTTCGTGCATCCACCTTTCTGGGGGTTTGAACACTGATTATGTCAATCCGAGTCTTAAGTGCAGATATCAAACGTAGAAAGGAGGATGACATGTACACTCACACTAAGTAGTCGACCATTGGTGTTTAAATCTATGTGAGGTAGTAACGAAATGGTATTTTGCGGCCTATGAACATTTCCATATTCTGTTTCGCTTGGGGAATGGGGAGAGGGTTGAATGATGAAGCAAGGATTGCCTTATTTGTTCCCAAGGAGGATAGAGCGCGATGGAAGGGGCGTATATCAGTCAGAATCCCGTATTTCGATCATTCCCAGTTATACCAATGAGTACATCTTTGAAATAACAAGCCAATGGATATGGTATATCACATGTAATATCAGGCCTTATTAACCCCGGTGAAGACGTGAATTAACTTGTCGTAGTTGGCAATATCGTTTCATGATCACCCCATCTAAGCTTTAGACAACAAATGTCTGGAACTAAGTACCGCTTGATTGTTCGTGACAACGTATCATAGTACAAGCATGAGATATGTCCTAGCTGTGCCGAAGTCCGAACGAAACAGCATTGATGGCGATGGTGATGGCAGCAAGGGGAAGAAAAATGATCCGCAAGATTGCGACGCGTGACAAGCGATGACTAATAATTGCCGGGGTAGTTGCCGATCACCCATAGAAGCCCTTAGCCACCCACGCTGATGACTATGTTCGCAATCTTGAGCTTGAACGTTCATTGATGCATCACTCAGTCGCAAGCGGTCCTTTCGCTTGCTTTTATTTGATTCGAAACGACTAGAAAATAACCGACCCTCGTGATAACCCACTGTTTCTGTCCTCCTGACTTTGCACCTCGTGCCTGAGATGTTGTATCTACCTTGGCTAGGCTGTACTCCAACCAGTTTAGGGCTAAGATTTGACGACATCTACATTCTCAGAACTTATGACTCCTGATCTGTCTTTCGGATACACAAGATCTTCTAGCTTCAAAGTCCTCTTCGTTTGGGAAAAACCGGGAATAATTGGATATTACCTTTAATCGCTCGAGTCTCGGATCACCTAGATCTTAATCGGAAGAAACTTGCCTTGTATTCCAGCACTTTCTGTTGGCCATATCTCTTATGGGCTACATCGTCGAGGATATCTCATGCACGGGGGTGAGGATTAGTCTCGGTCTTTCTTTCGTAGTAAAAATATCCCGATATCGGTGAACGCTTTTACACCAATGCCTCTTCTTGCGTCTTGGTGGACACTAGCCCTGACGGTGTATTTTCGGGTGCTTCGGTGCATACACTCGATCAATCTGAATCTGATATCGAACCCAGGCGTCTGTTCATCCTTTTAGCTTCTCCTCAAGTATTGCGTCCTTCACAGCTTTTGAATCTAAGATATGCTATGGCGTTAGACACGGCATGCTTGCTATCACTGACGAACACGTTACAAAGTGAGCACACTTAATTCCTTCAGCAATTGCCTAAAGACGCTGGCGTCATTAACTGACATCTTCGGGTTGAAGTGTTACGTTAATAGGCTTTGATTTGTCAACCAGAAAACAGCAGATCAGTGTAGAAGAATCATTATATCGAGAAGACGTTTATCATGCGCCAACTGGCGGTAATGGCCATGTCCTTCATCTTCTGACGCTATCAATTATGATACATCGATGTGGCTTTTTTCAGTCACCACGGAATGATTCAGAATCCGAGAAGGCGTGCTATGGGTGCATGAAGTCTGGTATTTGTTCCTTAATTCTGGAAAGGCTTTTCTGATTCTGCTCCTCGTCAAGAGTTCTCCTCAACGGCCGCAGATTTCCCACGCATTACAATCATTGTAATCTATCATGAACCTTTCTGCTGTCATTTTCAGGAACGATGTGTATTCCGAGACAAGCGACGATGACAGTTCATTTAAATATTTAGGCACACCTGGTCAAAACTGCTGTTAAGAATGGCGGGACCGCACCTAGATACCCGGCTACACCGACTGTCGGAGAATGGGATACTCGGAGAATGAAAAAATGTAAGTTTCTATAACGGAATACGAGCGTGTTATCAGCGTTCATTTTAATCACTGTCAGACAGGGTCTACTCGACTAACAGAAATTACACTCGTGTGAGTCACGGGCCATATTCGGGACTGACATGTTCCAATAGTTCAATCGTCGACTCTTTGTTGGTGACCTGATGTTGTCACTAAATAAAGCTACTGTCGGCGTCGTAGAGTGTCAATTTCCTTTTTGCGGATATAAAGGCATGCAAGTCACGTTTTTTCGCCTTTGTTAGTAGTGTTCCGTGACTAATCCGAGCCCGTGGGCGATTTTGAACTCTTTCTGTGTGAAACACTTTGTTTCTTGCATTTCGAACGGGGTACGAATTGGCGGTGTCTCGACACTGCCGATGCGCGCATCGGATTGTACAGTCTTTGGAAGTCTCTTATCGTGGTTTGTTCAATCTCTGTATGTTCTGATATTTCTGATCCATCTCTCAGTTTCACTGTCATCTTCGAAGTACATTTTACGTTCCGCCTTTTGTGCATGGGAAACTTCTGATTGAGAGTCACCGACGGCATCGTTGAGTTTCGTGTCACGGCATCATTCACGACATCCTCATTAACATATACGCATGGGAGTGAATCTAAATGGAATGCCTGATTTACCCTCGTTCGACAAGTCGTGTCTGCAGAGCCCTGCTAATGGTGGTGTGTATATTCCCATCAATCAACGGCTCGTTAGGTTCATGCTTTACCTTATTGTAGACTCTCGTGAAGCAGTCCTTCATGTTTATCTCCTCCCCGTTGTGGTTGCGGGCACCATGCATTCTACCGAACGAGGAAGAACACGACGAGACAGCTCGATCGAGTTTCAGGGTGGTTGCCAACCACTTTTCCGATCCGCCGCGCCGTGTGATTGTCTATTGAAAACAACCGCCTTCAGGGTCGACACCATGTCCTAGGAGAGAGTTGGTTGCCTGATCATCCGACATCAACGTGGTTCTTACTACGCTTTGAGGCGGATTGTAGACAATTTACTAGGAAGCATCTCGACTGTTTGCGGCTAACAGTTATCCCGGGTCGTTTCAAGTGCTCGTGGATGCAATTCATGTGTAAGTTTGGATAGTCTTATATGTAAATCGACGTCCATTCTCGGTTATCATGACCTTTCTCTTGTTCACTCTATCACGATGCCAGAGGGTTATATAACTCGAAAGAACGATTTAGGTCTTTCTCATGATTTCTGATGAGTAAAACGGCGGACATCCTCTCTGTTTAGGCGGATTGATATATTCTCAATGTAAGTGCGTTATATCCCTATGGCAATTCAGTAACATTGAATGTCTTCTGGAGGAATCCGTTATCCCGGGAATTGAACTTGCAGGTCTATTTCCAATTCGAAAGTCATCGCTACAACTTACATTACCTGGATACACCGCATCCGGGTAATCATCTTAGCATCTTCATAGCCCTGATTTTCGAAAACGACATGCTCCATTTTAAGCGATAAATTTCATCGGGTAGGATGGCTCGGTATTTTGTCAAGGCTGTTTTGGCACTACCAGGCCTCTTATTGTCATAAACTTAGTGCATTCCGCACTTTTGGAAACGGTTAGTTTTCATCGACATCTACGGAAGGCAATTGACATAGTTACAAGTTGTTTTGCGTCTCTTACCTCAAGGGAAGATATCGGTATACGCGAGTATTTAGTAGTCAAGGTGATCGTCCCGATTCATACAGAGAGCTTTCTTCTTGTTAAATCACATAGCGGTAATATTACTGGAATCATGGCGACAGGAAGTGATCGATGTTGCTAGAGATTATGATGTAAGATTCTCCTGATCATCTCCGCCGCCCTCTGTGTAAGGACACGTCGACCACATACAACACATGGAATCTAAGGAAAGCAGACCCAATTCCCGTCATTAAGTCTTAAGTAAATGTTGAGCCGTCTATACGCTTTGTCTTGAGATATCAATGGTCATTGAGAAGTAGACTCATAGCGGGGAGAAAGATAGATGGCCTCCTTGATTCCGAAAGTTAGGTGAATCGTAAGTATATCTCTACGACAGTACCGATATTGGCACCGCCTCCATCAAGAAAGCTTCTCGGCAACCGGCCTGCAGTACGATTCCCTGGATTGGAGGCAAACCACATACAATATTCCCCGATGTATATCTCTTCAACAAATAATAAATGATTCGCGAAGTTTGTCTCAATCTTGAGGGACCACAATATTAATTGCTACCGTAGGCGCAGGCATATAAAAAAGTCCCGATACGCCGAATTAGATCCTATACAGCTTTTCACAGGTCATCTGTAAAAGTCGCCATATAGCTTCTCGGTCTTCTTTGCCACACACGCAGATCGCAACAAGTGCTCGTACACTGTCTTTGACAGGCGTAAACAATCCTAAGTCGTTGTCAATACGTCACCTCGATCCTGTTCAACGTAGATACGATATATATATAGCAATGCATGGATTTCGTCAGAGTGAGGTTCAAGCTGTCTTCGAGGCGTCGCTCCCCCGAGAAACGGAGGAAGATGAACGTGGATTAATGTTCTTCGGCTGAGAGAAACAGCACGAGGACTGTCTGGAGTTCTCCCATCGTGGATTATCATCCTCCGCCAGCATCTCGGTCTCGAATGCAGTTTCAAAATTTGTAGTCGGATTTAAACTTGGCAAACAACACCAAGTCTCATCTGAAGGACCTCCTAAATTCATCGAATACCGCGTCGACATTCAGATCAAGAATCTACCGGTGGCGCATATCGTGGATCAATGTAGGAACATTAGACGGACTAACTTTGATGTCCAGAGTCATTGAAGTGCCGTTTCAGAGCATATAATGGGCTATCACCCACAGGGCTCTTTGACCATTTTCGTCGGACTGATGAAGAATTTGCGTAATGGTCAAATCGAGCAGGAGAAGGTCCTCCCTCAAGGAAGTCGCTCTCTAGGCCAGCTGTTGGGATAAGCGCAACATGAGGGTTGATTGCAAGAACGGGAATCCCTGTGTCATGACCGGGACGACCTTCGGTACCTGCGCGGATATTGCGCTACCGAAAAACGGCGCTTATCCATTCATTTCAGGGTCAGGCTGCCGAGTGAGAATAATGGGATTGAATGATGATATGTAGTTGAATTCTAATCAATTAGATACCGGACTCCGAGAACTACAAGTTTAGAAATTGACATTACCTGGTGTCGATAGTCTGCACTTCATGTAAATGAATTACGGGGAACATCGCAAATACCTCACAAGGCAAAGCCTGCCCGGAAGAACAGGAGCAGGCTGAAGACAAGTATACCGAATGTATACGGTGACCTGGGCTTGAGGAGAATTTCAACGGAGAGACGGGGAGGCTGTACAACTGAAAAGGAAGGATTCAGAAAGAAGCAAATAGCGATGTTATTTAAGGTTCACTTTCAAATTCATATCTACAAATCATAACAATAGCGGGATACAGGATCAGAAGGGAATGTAGGCTCATGACAATGAGTAATCATACCATGAATATGTGCACCAGAGCTCGAGACTTACTGCGAAATACCAGATACAGATTATACGAGAGGCTGATTCTCAATAATCAGTACAAGGAGCTCTTCAACCCGACGTCAGTACGACTTTTTGATGGACCTAGTAACATTTCCAAACGCCAAAAGGATACATACTATCATGAGAAAAAAAGCGCTCTTCGGGTGTGAATCCACTGAACAGTTCCTAGATCAGACTCAGCAGAAGTCTATATAGAATTGCTTCTAGTTTGAATCGAACTTATCTCAGACTCGCTTCTAGTTGCCTCAGCTCTGAGTGGAAACCTTCATAGCGGCTCAGACTGACGCAACGGAAAGATAGGTACTTGGCGTGAATGCTAGGTGGGGTTATACGATATTCAAAGTTTGAATGATGTGGATCATCCCAGGACGCACGGGTGTTTTAGTGATGCGAATGTATCTAGAGGGACGAAGATACCAGGTAGACCTATGAATATCACGGCGAATGAGGAAGAGCTCGCAGCGAGAAATACTTCAACGAAACTTCCCGAGCCAGGCCAAAAGTCGATGTTTCAGAATGAACTGTCGCAAAGGAGGGCTTCTCAGTGTCGTAAGAATGCCACCATCACCAAGGAGAACGGACGAACCTGGCCTAAGAATAGCTTTATGTATCTCGTCTTTCGCAGCGAAGTGGTTTTGATGAATATTGAATACAGAAACGTTGGAGCTTGAATCTCAATATCACTGATACCAAAAGCAGTCCTTGTCGAAGGGAGAGATGAAAACGCACGATGGTTGGGAAGAGTGTGCACGGTATCCAGGCACGCCGGCAGCGCGGCATCTCGCGCTGACACCCATGTCACCGAAAACCCTTGACAAATAACAACCTTCTCTTTTGATCTCTCGTTCGCGGGCCTTCTTTCATCGTCTATTTATTTCTCTGATTTCGTTTGGACTACAAGATCGTCAGAGCGTATGTATCTCTCTCAATTTCTTGGATTCTCCTATCCCCTTTCCTTCCACAATTTTCTGTCCCCTGCAGCATTCGAGATTCGAGAGAAGTGATCCATCTGTCCCTGAACAACTTGAAAACTTCAACCAAAATGTATCAAGATCACGCTGGAAGCTCTGTGTGATTTGGAACTATCCACATGTTCCATTCCGGAACACCTCACACGCCAAAGTCCCTTATCTCAGCATCTGATTCTCTTGGACACCAGGAATGAAATGCTTCCAGCGTAGACTGCCGTCTCTGAGTCAGATCGGTGTGTGACGGTCCTAAGAAGCTTCTCTCACTGACTCATGCACACCTACATGTCTCCGCTTGGAGAAGGTGGACTCAGGCCAATGGCGGAACCCCTGGCTCCATCAGTATCTTGTCGAGGTAAGTATTAACTGTATTTAGAAGTGATGAATCCATTAGCATAATTGCTTCTCGATATGATGAGAACATGCTCCGGCGGAATATGAGAGCAAGGCGTGAAGAAGTCGTACGTTAAGCCCCCGAACGAGCACCCTGTCTGTCGAATCTACAGAACTATGGGCCCAAGATTTACATATCGACTGAAAAGAAGGTGCCTATGTTTCTCTTTCTGAAAGTCTTTATAATTCATCCCAGCGACGCTATGATTATATTTACTAACTGCCATGGATGTGTTATACAGATGTGACGCCAAAGCACTCTTATTGAAAACGTGGGCTCAACAAGATTGCTACGTAAGATGAAGAAGTCAATCCCTCGTTACTTAAAACAAACACTCAGCATTCGTAGCGAAGACGGGGAGTTCTTTTATTTACTAACGTTGAGTTATCGACTAACCTTACCGTATATAACATTCCGGAATGACCGGTATTCTCTGAGCCCGTTCTTCGGCAAATTCGGAAGTGGGGTGCATTTAACTATAACCATACTCTTTGAGGGAAGTGCTGCGGTTCGTGACGGTACCGGTTTCGAATGGCCGAGTTCGGAAGAGGTTTCAATTTACGACTTCGCCACCCCGTCACAGTCAATGTGCAGGGGGATAGGAAGAGCGCTGGTAACCTGTGACAAGCTATAGATTCTACGTAGAATCTTCTATTGACCACGACGCACTGCGACAGTAGTTGTGCAAGATATCCGACTCATCTAATGCCATTAGGCTGCCATAAGAGGCACGCCACAATCAAACGTTGACGCCTCTGATCCATAGTATAGTGACAACTCGTGCTGTTCATTTCGTACAGTCGTTGTAGGTACAGAGACCGGAGATCAGTCAATTTCCGAGAATCGACACGCTGAAGCAGGGTAGGCGCCACGGGGAGGGATGCTGCAAAAGCATCATATTTCCCTTTTTCATGTTGCCATGATGGACCTAACATATCTACCCGGCAGATGTAGGCGAAGGTTGATCTTTCGGAGAATCCATTTAACATGGGTTTTTGATATGTGACGAGCAGTAACTGTCGCGAGTCAAGAGTCACTTTGTCTGTACACTATACTTCCAAACCGTTGGCATTGCTATGTTGTATTTTCTCCATCCATACTTCTCCGTGACGGATTTCGGCCTGTATGAAGCAATAGTCACAGCTCGTGGCGCTTATGATGTTGCGGAGACACCCATCGCGTCTAAATTACGAGAGGGTGATGTCCAATAGGATGGCAGTCGTGGTATTAGCACCGTGATAATGGCCGAGGATAGTAGCCAAGGGTCAGCTTGTGTCATGGTGTAACAGACTCCGTCGCGTACAGAAGACAAGTCCAATGTCTTAGAAGTTTCGTCAGGTAAGTATCTCCGCATAGACGCGATGTCTTGGACTCGATTTCAAAAATTTTCGGAAAAGTTCAAACAGTGTCATCACGAGACGATACAGAGATAGGAATTTAACCACCCATTCCTGTTTACGTTGGAAGATGTCAGCTGGGGAGATCGAATTATCTGCTGAGCGCAAACTTAGCATACCCAGTCGACGAACGACAGCTTTTGGATTGCCTTAGCGAATGTAAGATCATTTCGCGCTCTTAGTAAATCCTGTTGGATTTCCAACTTCAAGCTTATGCCGGAACATTCCCGAACATTCGGCTTAGTAAATTATCACGATACTTTGATAATTATAGGTACTTTTGGTAGAATATTCTAGATACTTTTGTAGTATATAAGGAGCTCGTTCCGAGCTCTAGTAGCTAAGAAATTTAGTATATTTCCTACTGCAAGCCTCCCACTGCATAGATTCCAATAAATCCGGTCCGTTGAATCCTGATGACACGGAACTTTAGTCTTCAAACGTCTCGTAGTGACTCGTGTTGAGAACTCAGCGGTTGATTCTGCTCAAGGCAGTCATCCTTTGGTCATCCTATTTCATCTAATATCTGATTGACCAGTAGCAAAATACTTCGTGCATTCTTCCGCCATCGAGTCTCTGAACTTCGAAGTTACGAAAGTGCGCATATCTCGGCGCTGGATATCACGTCATGCACAAGGACAGAACAAAAGTGCTCACGTTCGTCATAATCGAGTGTCACAACAGATTTGCTTGTCGATTTATTTGCCTTTTTACCCCTACAAGCGCATCCCTCCTCATAATTCACCGCGCGATCGAAGTCGCTTCACGACCTGATCTTCGCTGGGATATCTTCAGATATAAGATTACGCTTCTTGTATTATACCGTGGGAGGGCATGTCTTTCTAATTTCCTGGCTTGCGTGACTTTGTATATGCGACGGAGCTGCCTCCCCCCTCCCCCAACAATCTAACAATCTGCAATCCATCCTCCATGATCACATGCGTGCCGTAATGTATAAACGAACATACACCAATTCTTCTTGTATAGACTCTCTCATATCGAGACTATTCTCACGTGCAGAAACCCTACCAGGTCCGAAGTATGGTTCGGTTTCCTTTAGGACGCAGGTCTCTCGCTTTGCTACAATTATTCCGGCGAGCCTACTTTATTTTTCCACTCCCTTGCTTGCCGAAAGACCGGGAGTGGGGGCTCTCTGGCTATCGGTGCAGGAAAACTAAGTTGTAGTCTGCAAGCTCTAACGACTGCCGTCGCGATGGACCCTGTACTATAACTTATGTACTCCATACATACCAAAAACGGTCGGTGTTCGTGTTAACTTTTTCACTTGTAATGGTCCTGTCGATAAGAAAATCCACGGTAACGATAGAATTAGAGGGAGTCAAGCAATTAACTAATGGCCCGATGAATGATCCGTCAGAGTTCCTCTCCATGTAATCAGGGGGGAGAAGTTGCTTAGGAGTAAAAAATCAAGTGTTCCCTAGCTAACAACTACAAATCATTGGTCTCCTGCACTAATCATGGTCAATATAACTTCTTGGGTACATTCGTCGAAATATTGTCCGTCCAGGATCTCGGCATGCACGTATGCGTTCTCTCCAGCGATTCGAGCTTCGCTTACTATTCAATTTCATGAGTTGTATCTTCTCTCCATTGATGACTTTGTGTGGGTACCGTCAATATGCGGTACAGAAAAAGTAGATTTACAAATCTTCGCTACAATGCATCAATCAGGACAAGCTGAGCCCACCACGTCGTCTTTGACGGGTCATCGGTATACAATGAACCCAATCTCAAATTATTCACATTCATCACGACGTGCGTCATCGGTGCTGTTCGTCCTGGCGAAACCTTCTCTGCTTCTCTCTGCTGAAATAAGACGGGCAAGATCTTACCGAGACAGAAAGACACTCACTGTGAATATATCACGATAACCCACCGAAATGCTGTATGCTAGTTCATAGAATGTCATCCCCCGACGATGTTTGCATATCAAGGGGATACGGATATACTGTGGGAGGTACCCGCTGGCCTACGACAAGTCAGTTCCAACGCTGCTCGTAGAAGAGAAAAGGTCTACATGAAAGACGACATCGATACATTCCACACCAACCAACGCGATCGGGTATGTCGAATCTGAAGTCCATGACCGGTCACCCTGCAGTACCTGCAGCATGCTTGCCCATCCGAACTCGATTTTGTACAGCATGCGGTCGGACCTTGGGATTGGGAAAGAGTACTTGAGGCGACCGTATGCTTTTGGGCTGTGGCAAGTACTAATGCTCTGGTTCCAGAGTTATATGAGAATGATATCAAAAGCAATGAGAGAGAAAGGGAGGAGTACGGGTGGTGCATCTAAACATATGAAGAAAGGTTGGTTGATCGTGAATTTCTTGGCAACACAATCCGGGATGCATGGTCGCTCCTAAGCGAGGATGGTGGAGTGAGACAACTCTAAGAACTGATAAGCAGCTTACGCGTGTCCCATGACTGACGAGTTGAATAACATTCCTTGGGTCCTAAATCTACTCAGCACCCAGTTTCACAACCCCACAACAGTGCGGACTTACAGGTCGTTCCGGTCCGTATGTTGCTACCTATGAGTTTACTAATCAGTATATGCATTCTGCTACCAGCTCGCAACTTACGAGTAGATTATCATTGGGTTCTTGTCTTATTGGGTTTTCCGGTGGCATTGGAGCTGAAAAACCTGTCTACCTCCCAATCAAAATCATCCAGTCCTGCAAACAAGCAATGAACATACCGAAGGTTGACTGTAAGGGTAAGCCATGATGCAAGGGACGCTTAGGAGTACCAACGGCCTTGAATATGTCGTTCTTTATAAACATGAGCAAGACCATCGGGTGGCAGGATGTATTTCCTCACACAATTAAAAACAAGGACCTAGTGAAAGAGGAAAGACCATTGAAGTTTGAAAACAATGAGGTCCCCTAGAATGAGCGTAGCGATCCGACACAGCATTTGTGTTCGCCTAAAAGTCCAGTCCACAGATCGATCTTAAGTACGCCCGAAGAAAGCGAGGGCCCTCAGTTTAACAGAGCATATTGTTTTCAGAATAAACAAAGAATAGACCATATATATGAGACAGTGCTATTGAAGGCGACTTTCAGTCTTTCACTTGGAGATCCTAGGGATGAGGCCAAAGGAAGGTCAAAGAGCATTATCTGGGGGTCAAGTTGGTGAGCTCTGGAGAAGTAATAGAAAACAAGTCTACTGGAATCGCAATATAGAAGCTAGGAACGCCGCGCAAGCCTTCAGTGGGGCCTTTGAAGCCGTCGGCTGTTGCCGGTTAGCGGCATGTCGGCATCTTCGAGTTAGATTTGCAAACTTTAAGAGCCTTGATCAAACCGTCGACGTCAGCGGGGCTTCCATTTTATCCAGCGTATACCTTTCTTTCGCTTCTAAAAAGATTTCTATTGCAGGACGTGTACTCTGGCGTAACCTACGTTGCTCGGTATCTCGGCGGGCATTATCGGGATGGGGTGTCCGCCATCGGGTATTCTTGATTTTCCCCCCTCCCCTCACCGCAGCCGTAACGACATAGGAAGCTGATCTCTGAAACTCAACGGACACGAAAGACACGAAGCTATCGGCTTCCCTGAAGGAGACTGCTATTTGTCAAATGTCATAGGTGATTAACCCAGGGGAACTGTCACTTGACAGATGCCAATAGTACGATATTTGCGGCGCTGATTCCGAGGGCATGTGAAGTCTCTCACCCCGATCTCAGGATTCTGTGACAGTCCGGGTTTTACGGGTCGAGTGGCGCATACCTGATTCATTTAGATATATAGGCGCGGCTGCAAGAAAGTGCCATGAGTGACGGCACCGCGCGTAGCAACCAAACGTCGGGGAATATGCTTACTCAGGCGTCGGTTACCTACGACTCAGGTAAACCCACCGCCGCGGACTGAGGGTGCGTTATCAGCGTTAATTGTGAGGCCAGGCAGGGTCTAATCGGCTATCAGAATCTTTCGTACGTGATGCCATCTCTAGGTAAAAAAAAATTCTAACAGCGGTCCTGAGGCGACATCGCCGGATAGCGCCAGATGTTGGTTCCTCCCATCGGAGCATAAGGCGACCTTATGTAGACCTTCTATTCCTTCAGCAAAATGTACCGAAATGAAGGTGCCTTATGATCATCACGATGAATTCTCCGGGTCGACCTGTTTTTGGTTCCTCGTCACTTCTAAGTATATTATAGTTGTTAATTTGTCGTAATGAAATTATGGACCGGTGATGATGCGCTGCTTCTCTCGAACCGGCATTGTAGCGGAGGAATTCCGATCATATTGAAGTCTGCCTTCTACGTCGTACGAGCATTGGAATTTTGCAACGCAACTGATGTTATTTTGGGCCCCAAATTCGTGTACAGGTATAACGAATGGATCGGGATTTTTACGGCCTTTTATACACGTGTCCGTGTGAAATCGGCACTAGCCTCACACGAATTCGTCGATGCTGTTAAAGGAATTCCCCAATTGATGCGGACGTCACGAAACCTATTATTGCAAAGATTGAATTATATCAAGTCAAAATTCGTACTCCGGACACACAACGTCACACTTCGACGGCTGTAATGTTTATGCGGACCAGTAGCCGTACTTTCCACATTCATCATACCTTTCCGCTATGGCAACCTGGGGCGTGCTCCTTTGCATAGGTCGCAGAATCATCCACAAAGTAATGGTCAACAATACTTTACCTATTTTAAATCATGTCATCACCGGTGGTACCGTTTATCATTGGTCAGAATGGCACACGTATACAATGGTAAGTCGCTCCTGAGCGATTCATTTGCTGCTATGGGTACAGTCACACCAATTAAATAGAAACTAACAGCTCTGTATCGTTGGATGCCAGTATAATTCTCACTGGTTGTGCTATAGCTGCCTATACACGTCTTACCATAATTGCACGCCGACTACGAACGACCTGGAACCTGTACAGATACCAACATCACATCCTCTTTGAATTGAAAAGACCAATGGACACAGAATACTGGCGGTGCTATTTTTAAACTACGCAAACCTGAGTCTATGCTTGACTCTGCTTCAATGGTTCGAAGAATCTATAGAATTAAGGGCATATATTTGATTTGTCCCGATCAACCTATATGTGAGAGGACCAAGGCAAATGCGACTACTTTGTGGTAATAAAGCAACAAAAATCCTTCAACCGTCCATGCGGTGCTATCTGCTGAACATGACGTTTCCGTTCGCCTAGCTTGTGTGGACTGGATGGTCATAGTTACGAAACACAATATTCAGTTTCCTGCGCCTGTTACACGAAAAAGCGCCGTCAAAACTCATCGTCTGAGCATGACATTCAACCGATCGGATGGGATACGCTATGAATGCATTATTGTAAAGTGGAGAGGCTACACTAAATCATTTGGATTGAGCAAAATTCTTCGCCGAAGATCGGAAAGATTGAATCTCTGGATGGCTTGCTAGCATGATACTCTTCAATATCTGAGTCGGATGCCAAAATTGCGGCCCTCGGTCAGCTTTGCAGATGCATACTGGAGCGACGTGCAGGCAGTGTTCAGATATAACACGTTGGAGGTGTATTATACCCTCTTTCGATGAGAGCATAGATTGCTGTCTGGAGGAGTCTTTAATATTATCCTGTGAAGGGATTTACAACGTCACTCTCTAAATGTGTTTGTACTTCGGTGTCTGCTCCAGCAAGCAGCGAGTACATAGGGGCACAGAGTAATAAAGTAGAGTTCTCTGGGGTTCGTCGTATCTTTCGTCCCTACCAGCTAACTGTCTTCGCAAATACACGCAACCGTTCGTTGTAGGCCGCGCAGCTGTAATTCGTGTCTTAGCGTTATGATGTAGATCTGTCACTCGTTATTCTCTGTAGCCAAAATCTTTCGGTTTGAGTACAAGATCAGGACATTGCATTGTGCCACAAGGCACAATGAAATGTTAACGCTGGAAATGCAGCGAGACCGCAGGAGGAATCGAATCCAGAGGGGTAAGATGTTTCAAGCTAAACAATATTTGATTCAGTAATACGCCAATGATGGACGACGAAGAAGCCGGAATCATCATCTCGCATAGAACACTCGGAGGATTAGGAATTTTCTAACGTCAGGATGGAAGAGTCTATTTATAGAAGACATAACACGAAGAAAGCGACAGAAAGAGAAAGATTTTAGGAACGCCAAGTACTGTTCCGCTCCAACCTGACGCTGAACGTTCGGCATACTGCATGTCTGGATCAATACAAGTTTGCTTCCTTGAAAGTAAGATATGTACGGGTTATCATCGTCGACGGCAACACTACCACCGTCAATCGTGTCTAGGTGCTGTAGTTCATGCAATAAATAACCTACGTACCCGTTAAAAGGGCATTTACAAGGAAGGTACAACGCAGAAATTCCTCTGTGCTTCCAGATTAAGGTCTCCAATATGCAGCCTCGTGGGTGTTGTGGCCTGATTGTTGCTGGAAGAGAGAGTCAACGTGTTCCGCAATTCCGGTCCGAGTCCGCGTTTGCCGCGTGCCGAGCTCTGTTGATGTAACCAACTTGTAGGTACTTTTTCTATGCCAAGTCTCTCTTGACATTCAGGGATATCTATGACTATCCTACCATTTCATTCGACCTCACAGCTGGTATCTGGAGTCGTATACTTCGCGGGGAAAACTTTGATTTCACACTGGCCATTTTCACGCTGCTTAACCGAGGATTCTTCTACAAATTATTGCTTAACCCACATCCTGTTCCCTTTCCTTGACAAACTCTCTATGAGCGACATTAGACCATGATAATTCGACGCGGGATGAAAGCGTGCAAAAAAATGAAAATTTCCAATTCACGATTTCTCCCGATGATGCGATCAAACTCGATGTCCACTTTATTCGTTTAAATTTCTGGTAATTCTTTTATAGCTTATACAGCTGCAGAACCAAATTTTGTTCTCATAAGCATACTAAATGATGGCAAGTAGTTGTATAAACCTGCTTTATTTCTTCTAAATTCTAACTCCTTTTCTTTCAAGCCTTCATGCATTCATAGCGGATAAAGCGGGCCGTTCCTCTCTTTGGAACAACATATTAATGGCTTGCGAATGGGCTTGTTGCGTTGCCCTAAAGAAATAATTGCTGAACGTATAGGATTCGCCGAGTTTCTCCTCCCTGAGAATGGGGTGACTAATGGCTGAATAGTCCCTGGCTTTGGATGTACGGTTTCTTATTCGTAGAAATTGGCTTAGAGAGCTTTTAGGAGGTACAGATGAGGTAGATATCCAATGGGAAGTCACTTTCTCCCATACCATTTTACTCGGGAACTTAGTGCCACTTTGGAACAATAATATTCAGCGATATTCTCGTCAGTCCGACACACTTCCTTACTAGTGGCGGCTGTGACCATCGGCGGAGAGTAGTTCATTTATGATGCTGCAGCGCCTCCAGGGAATCGTACTATCGTAGACCCAAAACATATTGGCGTACGGGCGGACTCCGTTATTAGCGGTGAGCACTCCTCTCGAAAGGCCACTCCATATCTCGATCGAAACAGATGAATAACTGTCCCTCATAAAGCTCACGTCAGTTCTGACGGGTCGGAGGCCCATCAGCAACGCCACCTATTATGGACGTTGCTACCTAAACGGCTAGCATCCGTGGTGGAGAGGTATAAATGGAGTAAATGGAGCAAATGGAGCATAGCATACCGAGACCAAGTCTGGAATAAGCACACAATGGATCTTGACTCGTGGTAGACAGCCCTCCTGTCAAATGTCAATACCGTTCTTCAATTGATCGTCAGCTAGCTATGTTATTTCAGAGCTGTAGCAGTAGAGCAAGAGCATTCTAGAACTGTGCTGATCAACGTCGACGACGGCGCTTGTTCCCTATTCGAGAGGGCTCTGACTCGAAATTTTGCCGTTGTATTTCAAAACCTTGGGGACGAGTAGGAATAGGACAGATGGTTGCAAAGCACTCGGCGTAAATGATTGACTGTGGCGCAGTGCTGTGACTGCCGAACGCCATCAGACGAGCTGGACATTCTACATTCCCTTAAGTTGAATCACAGCTGCATACTTTGGTCAAAGATCAAAGAACCGAGAGAACGTCTTCGGTTGAATTTATTGCTGACAAGTTACCATCATGTGATTTGCCAACATCAACACATCTACATTGTCTCACTCCACAATTAACGTTAATAACATAGCTTCCTGTAACCGGCCACAGAATCGTATCTTTCTGAATGGAACCGGTACCGTTACGAAGCACAGCACTTTCCTCCAGGAGTATTCTTATAGTTAAATGCGCCTTAACTTCCAACTTCCGAGGAACGGGCGCATGGATTTCCGTAGTTCACGGGCGGCTACATACGGCAACGTTAGTGGACGGTTTCGAGGCCATCGAATAGAAGGACACTTTACTTTCGTAATTACAGTCAGTAACGAGGGCTTGGGTTCGTTAATTGAGGAAGGCGTATTAATATCCGAGGTCCTCTTGAGCCCTGGAGCCACTATTGGGCAACGTATAAAGATCGTATATGGCATGGCGGCGGGTAATTACTGGGTAATTCGCCGGGAAGACCGGTAAAGCGAGCGAGAGCGGCGTATTTCACAGGTGGGTGATCAGCCTACAATCTCCATAAGCATTTCTTCTCGTTGCGCTCTACTGCGGCTTCGATGGACTCGCGCTCATCGTAATATCTAGAATGATTCTGAGAATGACTTCTTCGCGTGGATATTAATTCATTACCTCGATAATGCCTATGTCAACGAACGGAGCAAAGAAAGTCATTAGACCGATAACACATGCGAGATATTAGGAAGTCACTGAGAACGGAAGCCGTACATGTAGAGCCGTCAGGCCACTGCCTGATAGCACCCGAAGACTCTAGGCCACAAGAACAGCGGGAAGAGGTATCTCCTCTTGCATAGACAGAGACATCGAGATAGAGACCAGTTGCGTGTTCTGAGCCGCAGACGCATGAACGTGAAGCACGGGAAGCTTTTCTGCTTCAAGCACAGCACTTCAGACTATTAGGGAAACATTTTAGTCGGGGATAGATTCCTAAGTCCCTATCTTCGGAAGATCTTGTCAATAATGCAGAGGAATTGCGGTAGTCTACCAAGATTTCTGGGCGCTCCAGGCCAGCCGAGCGTGGAAAAGTACCTGGGAAGCGGAAATAGACGGCAATGAGATCAAAAGATTTAAGAGAAGAGTGTCAAAGGCTTCGACGTTACCAGGATGTGCCGTGAACATTTTCAATCTTCATGACGTGGTGAGTGTACGTCCTCGTCTTCTGTAATTCAGTTTCGAGAATTATTCAATTAATACTCTGGAGCTTGAGCCTAACTGTTATCTATAGGTTTTCCCTCATTGGTCGCAGAAAACCAGACACATGACGGAAGACGTGTCGGGATTATGCGGGGACTTTATTTAGGGCAGGCTTCGGAGGCTGTACGATGTGCCGTACCTCTGAATAGCGTAGCTTTGTGCTATCACATCCTAACCCGGCGGAACGGTTCCAACGATGCTAGTCTCAGGGCGGCTTAGACCAGTGTTTTTCTTCCCTACGATCACGATGGTAATGTTGTGGACTTAGAGATTACGGAAACAAGACACGTTTCCTTCGCAAGTCACCAGTCCTTTCCCAAACTCTGTCGCACATCAAAGCTATGCTCAGATCCCCACACCGCGAACATTAGGTCATCTTCTCATTCCCTACTGTTCGTCCCTCACATATTCTCATCTAAAAAGAAGATATGTGCATCAGATTGTGGACCCACAACACGGGCGGTCAGCGTCCACCGAAAGTGCGCGTCTCTCTTCTCTCAGACATAAATTGAATCCATTGAATCTACAATACAAGTACGTACAAGGGGCTCATTGAATAGTCCCGAGACAGGGATACTTATACGCAAACAGAGCGGAAATGTTCGTAAGGATCGTATGAATTGTTTTGCCAAGTATTGAGTCCTTTCAATCCTTTTATATTGATTCAGGGCATCTATTTATCATTCAATCTCTATCTACACCTCTACATGGGCTTAGTCCGGTGCAGGAATGACTCTTGCCCATCCGGACTCAGATTCCGAGCCTTGCCGATGAGAATATGATCTTGAGTATGCCTGGAATACCACCGGTACTTGCTTCATTTCCTTTTCCCTTCTTTGGCCGATACATCTTGGACGTGAGAATCAACAACGACTCTGCGTATCTTTTCGCGAGTCGGAATCGAACTGGATAGAACGTTCTGGACCTATTCCTGATGCGGGAGCTAGGCTATTTTGACAGTGACTTCCGAAAGTTTTGAGGCAATCTGCGGAGAAGCTCCGCCAACTCAGTGGTCTTCATGTCCCTCGGATCCTCTCATGTCTCTTGCCTGGTTTTGACACTAAGCTCCGTTCTCACCCTAGACCAACGGGGAAGTTTTATTCAGCGGAAGGTGCAAGAGAGAAACTCGCTAGACAGCTTCGACTGAAGCCAAGCAATGCGCTGAATGATATATTGAAACCTTTTCCGAAAATCATGCCTGTTGATTAATGCTAATGGTTCTCTTTACACAAGTTTGCTTTTCGCCAATCTGTAGGTTGCTTAGACTCTACAAATTGATGGACTCTGAAAACCGGAAAGCCTCCTACTCGTCGGAGATGGTGGTGCAGTTTTTTCACGGGGGATTTTGATGCGTCCGTACGCTTTTCAATGAACATTACAGTGATGTTGCAACTCTTCTGATGTCTTAATACCAACGCAGGGATGTTGTTCCAGTAGAACAATTTATGGACGATACCTCGACGATAATGACATTCGCACTCTTACAAATTTCATGTCTGTTGACGAAGTAGAAAGGTTTGCCTCTTCATCGTGAGCTTTTCTGCCTCCTACAAGTTGAAGGAGTTATCAAGTCGAGCCCACGGCCTGTGAAGTCGCTCCTTGCCCAATTGTATAACTCTGCTGCGCACAAGTCAAAGAAATATTGACTATGATGCACGGAATGTAATCATCCTCGTCCTCTTCCATCTCAAAGCACGCAAAGCGCGCTTTGAACTAGCGATACAATGACCGTCCTACCCTACATACATTTCGAACAATGCGTGTCATCAGAAGAGGACATTCAAGTACAATGAAAGGAAAGGTGGCATAATATAACTGTCGGGGGCCGCTGTGTATGCAATTACTTGTGGCTCTATTTAAAAGAAGAAGATATCTCTCATTCTCTCCAAGCGACCATCCACAATGGATAGCGACGACTACCACTACAACAACAAGCGCCTATTCATCTTCGACTTTACATCTCTCCACAGCGCGTGGCTCCAATCTCGCTCTGAGTCAAAGACACTACCAAAGCGATCAAGCCGCTTCGTAGCCCCCATTTTCGGAGCCCATCCCCCGGACACCTCTGTCACAGAGTCGGACTTTGACATATCTCTCACGCGCGCGCAACTCCTCACCTTCAGCTACGCCATGCAGAAATCACTCAAAGACTTTATTCTCATCAAGACTCATTTCTTCGATTATACCCCTGGCATACCGGTGATCGACCCGGATACTGGAAGACGATTGTTGGAGGTCGACGAGTGGGTCGACGATGAGACGATACGGCCAAGGTCGGTGTGTTGCTTGGGGTGTTTTCATAGAGTCGTGTTTACAGAAAGGGAGTACGACATTCGTGGGTGGCAGAAGCATAGAGATGCGTGTACCGGGGTTGAGGATATGATAGTGCGGCACGTCATGAGGAACACCTTGAAGTTGTAGAT
This sequence comes from Armillaria luteobubalina, assembly GCA_030435615.1. Lineage (NCBI taxonomy): Eukaryota > Fungi > Basidiomycota > Agaricomycetes > Agaricales > Physalacriaceae > Armillaria > Armillaria luteobubalina. The sequence goes on from JAUEPU010000071.1 coordinate 98,004, forward strand.
AGTGGCGGACGTCCTCCCCGTCAATACTCGGAATGAGATTCCGAATGCATTGGTCGACGAAACGTACCACCTATGGTTCAGATACACATTGAGGTTTTGATAGACTGTTGTGACCATGGGAAAGGCGTCTTTCTGTAATCGAAGAGGGCTCAGTGATTGATCAAGCGACAAAGCTTAATCTCGGGTGATGTTTGGTATCAGAAACTCACATAAGTAAGAGGGCATTGACTAGTGGGTGGTTCGGGAATAAAAGCGTTATGCTAGGATGTGCAATACTGAGATCTTGTACGGTGTCCGTGAAAGAGAAATCTTGCCGGAGAGTCATCTTTGTCAGCAGCCCCTGACTGATGTTGCCACGCAATCACTTCGCATCACACGTCGAGCTCAAGTCGGCCTCGTAAACCCCAGAAAAGCAAGAAGGGCAGACTTCCGCATGCACCTGAAAGGCATCTTAAATCGGAGTCTGATCCCGACGTACTTGCTAAGTCTTGCCTCGGTTGTCCAGGGGCCGGTGTACGTACACTAGCCGGTGTGGACCAACTCATACGAGTGGCAGATCCGAGCCCTATGCATTTTTCCTTCCTTTTGCACGTTGTACGATTTTTTCGCCCGCACCATGGTACCAATGTCATAGGATTTTCCTTTCAATTTTCTGCTGATCAAAACGCACGTAGTGATTAGGGTACAGCTTGCACAGAACCGTGATGTCAAGTCCTTCTGTCCGGAACTGACGCACATTAATGAGATGAATGTACCACCCCGCTGTGCAGAGCGACATTTCTCCGAGTGCATCTACTGACAGAAATTGCACGATATTGGAATTTAGGAGAATTTTCAATTTTTGAGCGTCCGTGCTCCCACCTCGCTTGCAGATTATATCAACATTGAGATATCTGTAATACGTATAGAGACGGCAATAAGCTAGAATATAAGCAAAGTCAGCATCTGGAGTAACAGCCAGTCAGCTTACTTCCACAATTCCAACAAATACCACATCTAGTCGATCATAAAAACTGTTATCTAACCCCGTGTTGCCGTCAACACCTTCAGTTGCATAGCAGTAAGATCCTTCCTTGTATGATACCTTTATCAGATATGTAGAATACAATGCTTCGATAACTTCGTTATCACGATGTAACTATGTCAAGCTGATCCAGAGGATACCGTCGTCGACCTTTCAGTGCTTCCAATTTATTCGCTAATCAATTTTAACATTCACTACATCCCATATTGATAATTACCCCCAAATTGAACCGGACACAGGTAAAACACGTAGTGAACCGGATTGCATCACGTCTGCGAGTCTATCGATACTAGGCACGTTTCATGTACGCCTAACACTGTTGTACAATCTACAGATTTATACATTTGCTCGATTCTCACACCTCGCTTCGCTAGATATCCACCTCACCTTTGTTATCTTTGTGTCCTAATTCGAGTCGTGTTGCAAGATTCAAAGGAACGATGTATTCCGGAAATTGAAGCCAATCACGCATGCAAGATCGTTATGTGATCAACACAGTCTTGTTTCTACAACGTTATGATAACCCTTCGCACAGACTAAATTTGAGAATATCATGCTCGCGCCTCATTCCCATAGTAATGATGAAGAAACTTTTATTCAAATGTACATATACATACAGACTATGATGCCAAGTATTGGGGGACGAAATCCAGTGCGGGAGCTGTGTAACGTGCTTGATTCCGACCCGCATTATTTGGATGTCATAGGTGGAGGATGGTGGTGACAGTATACAACGAGTCCTGAGATTGCAGTTCCTCCTCGGAACGAATGCCCCAGGCGGTATATATAGTATTTCGTGACTATCGGATTGAAGTCAGAACTAGAAGGCTGTAAAATGTATGGTATATGGGTAGGGCCTCACCAAAGGAGAAGGAAAGGACGGGAAACAAAATGGGAATTGAGATGGGTATTGACCACAGTCACACGATAAGCTCTAGTATCACGAGCAAGACCCCCACCAAGAAAAGAATGTGGACTGGCGCTGGAGTCAACTCGGTTAGCATCTGCCCTAGCTGGAAAGACCTGAACTTGCCTAGATTCTGCGCCGGCAATTATACGTCTGTACAACGAACTTATTAAACATCCAAAATGAACAAACAAGATAGATACACCATGATCTGCCTCCTGAAATCCCTAACCCTCCACAATGATTTGTAGATCAACCTTTGGTGTCCATTTTTTACAAAATTTCCTATAACTATAGGGGACCGAGTTATACAGAATTCCCTATAACTATAGGGAAATCAAATTCTACGTATCCTTCAGAAAAGCCTATAGGATAGGTATCATATTATGATCCCTCTTGCCAGCCCCAGGCCTACCAGCATGACCAGGGCAGGGTGTCATCACACCCTTCCCTTTGATGGCTGTTGCACTGCCACCCTCTCATCTGCTCACTGTCAGGGTTCCCCGCCCTCCCTCCTACTGTTGCGCACTTTTTTTCCTTTTTGGGAAATTTGCTTCCTCTGCCTCCAGAATACTTGTGGGCCTTATTCCCGCCCTCCCGCTCACTGTTTAGGTCCGAAATTAGAGATATAGGGTCTTCTAAAAATATATAATGGGTTAGTAAGCTGGCCCCGCCCCTCCACGCCTCTAGATGCTGGATTCGGAATGGGGAGACTGGATGTAGTGTGGCAGTGCAGCCAATTGATGGAATCAGCCATCAATATCAGTCCATTTTTGGAAATACTTCGGATTGGAATGGTTTCTGGGCACTGGATGGGCCACAGGATGGTACTAGGATATGCATAAATATAAATAACCTTGGATTTAGTCCTCTGGTGATGTATGGGAGCCCCAGAGAAGGGGTAAAACAGGTAAAATAGTGAATAATAGCGAAAAATAATGGAAATTTTGCATTTGGGGGGTGCTGCATGCAGTGGATTGCTTTGAAACCTTCACAGACGTGCTCTGTAGTCCAATATATCTCTAAACAAAGCTTTGTTTTACTTGTGGGGCTCTAGGATTGATATAAAATAGTGAAAAATAGCGAAAATTGGGGGGGAATTGCGTGTGGGGCGTGCTGCGTGCATCTAATCGCTTTGAAACGTTTACCAATGGATTCCGCGACCTTGAAAACCCCTAAACGGCCCCTGGTTATATTTGTGGGCACTCAGTATCGATCATCAAATGGATATTACAGTTTATGGGGTGCACATATCAAAACTCCCATTTCCAGGCGTCGGAAAACTTCGGAGTTACTTCCAGTAGATTTCTAGACCTTTAAAACCACAGAAAAAGCCCAGGATGGTAATCCAGTGATGCGAAATTCCTGATAAAAAGGGTGAAACTGAAAATTTGCGAAATTTCAGATAGCTCGCATTTATGAGTGTCAGGGAAGGTAATACTGGTACTAGATATACTATATATACCGTAGAATATTGTGTACAGAATCACAGGGGGATACGAATGGTACTGACAGAGATATAAGCAGATCTTTCCAAACATTAGGAGAAACACATTCCAGATCTCGATGTTCCGGTCATCCTATGGGCTGGGGACTATCAAATTCGGATTCCTTGACCCAAAAAACATTAGAGAGACCTATCATCCCAGGAGCTTATTTTTACTAGTAGGCAATCCATATACAGCAGTATATCTTGGTGCATAAGTAAAGCACACTCTTTACCTCGGATTCTAGACACATGAACCCCATGGATGATAGGTGGCCCTACTGCATTTTTGGTCAAGGAATCCGAATTTGATAGTCCCCAGCCCATAGGATGACCGGAACATCGAGATCTGGAATGTGTTTCTCCTAATGTTTGGAAAGATCTGCTTATATCTCTGTCAGTACCATTCGTATCCCCCTGTGATTCTGTACACAATATTCTACGGTATATATAGTATATCTAGTACCAGTATTACCTTCCCTGACACTCATAAATGCGAGCTATCTGAAATTTCGCAAATTTTCAGTTTCACCCTTTTTATCAGGAATTTCGCATCACTGGATTACCATCCTGGGCTTTTTCTGTGGTTTTAAAGGTCTAGAAATCTACTGGAAGTAACTCCGAAGTTTTCCGACGCCTGGAAATGGGAGTTTTGATATGTGCACCCCATAAACTGTAATATCCATTTGATGATCGATACTGAGTGCCCACAAATATAACCAGGGGCCGTTTAGGGGTTTTCAAGGTCGCGGAATCCATTGGTAAACGTTTCAAAGCGATTAGATGCACGCAGCACGCCCCACACGCAATTCCCCCCCAATTTTCGCTATTTTTCACTATTTTATATCAATCCTAGAGCCCCACAAGTAAAACAAAGCTTTGTTTAGAGATATATTGGACTACAGAGCACGTCTGTGAAGGTTTCAAAGCAATCCACTGCATGCAGCACCCCCCAAATGCAAAATTTCCATTATTTTTCGCTATTATTCACTATTTTACCTGTTTTACCCCTTCTCTGGGGCTCCCATACATCACCAGAGGACTAAATCCAAGGTTATTTATATTTATGCATATCCTAGTACCATCCTGTGGCCCATCCAGTGCCCAGAAACCATTCCAATCCGAAGTATTTCCAAAAATGGACTGATATTGATGGCTGATTCCATCAATTGGCTGCACTGCCACACTACATCCAGTCTCCCCATTCCGAATCCAGCATCTAGAGGCGTGGAGGGGCGGGGCCAGCTTACTAACCCATTATATATTTTTAGAAGACCCTATATCTCTAATTTCGGACCTAAACAGTGAGCGGGAGGGCGGGAATAAGGCCCACAAGTATTCTGGAGGCAGAGGAAGCAAATTTCCCAAAAAGGAAAAAAAGTGCGCAACAGTAGGAGGGAGGGCGGGGAACCCTGACAGTGAGCAGATGAGAGGGTGGCAGTGCAACAGCCATCAAAGGGAAGGGTGTGATGACACCCTGCCCTGGTCATGCTGGTAGGCCTGGGGCTGGCAAGAGGGATCATAATATGATACCTATCCTATAGGCTTTTCTGAAGGATACGTAGAATTTGATTTCCCTATAGTTATAGGGAATTCTGTATAACTCGGTCCCCTATAGTTATAGGGACTTTTTGTAAAATATGGACAGTATAGCCTCTGTAGATCGGGACACAGCTCCAATGCAACATGGCCCAAACGTCGGTCAATGGGTATCTACTTATACACCTGGTCTCTTCGTGCAAAGCACGGAATGAATCTTCCAGTCGAGAATGTCACATCTTAGATCTGTACTGAATCACTGAGTCATCATACTCGAGAGCCGCTAAGATCAGATGTACCAGTAGGAACGATACCACTGTGAAGCATTGGTGCATAGGTCGAGATGGATGGATGAACCATTACAGCCCCGGCGCCATGTTCTGCATTGAAGGTACTAGGCCGGAACGAGAAAGAAAAAAATTTAAAAAATTTAAAAAGCAGTAAGAAAGAAATTGGCGAACGAATAGACAGCCAAGCCCAGCATACCAATAATAAGACCGGCAATTGCCATCAAGGTCGGTGACTGCTGGCAATGAATAAAAATTGTCCCACGATAAAGCTCAGATGCTGGGTCGGCAAATGCCGGCAACGAATAGAAGATTTCCCACGATAAAGCTCAGCTACTAGGTCGGCAAACGCCGTGATGGCATAAATAGAATTTCCCACGGGTTTCGTTACCACATAATAACTGAGTTTCCTATATACATAGGACTCGGAATTCATGGATCTTGTGCTGAGGGATGCACGTTGTCTCGAAGTTTATGGTCTGTAGCATCTTATCTGCACATAGCTTCAAGCAGATATATCTAGTACTTGCCGTATCCCAACCACACTTCCAGCCAGGAGACACTGAGGTGTATTTCCAAATGCCAGTCATGAGTGTTGTATGTGTGTCCTTATCTTCATCTCTGGCATAGAATCAACTCACCAGGAAGCATAGCTCATCACATCGTTCACGGTTTTATCGGTTAATATGTGCTCTGAGTTAGTCGTGAAGCCACTAGCAGATTTTTTCAATTTTTTGACATATACAGATGAAACAGCTCTGGTGGCCCATTTTCTACGTGATGGTCAGATCCTCTGTTCAATATCTCTTATTGAATCCAGAAAAGATCTACTTATGCGTTCAGCGCTTTCATATATAATAGCATTATCCTGGTGAGTTCACCATATGATCCATATCCCTGTGACTAACAACAACTTGACTAGCATATTCCTTCCTTTTAAAACACATCCTCCGAAAATTAGTGGTACCAAGATGATGCAAAGAGGCTGATGAGCACTCTCGCCAAAAGACAAGGTCAAGATCACCATGTTTCTGTAACCACGAGGATGACCCCGCTGTATTGTCAAAGATATCTACTACCCAGTCGATATCCTGGTGGCCATTTATTCAAGTAGATCCATTATCTCCTTCTGTACTTCATCCAGTGCCACTCTTTTGAGCACCTTTATCTTTCAATGTCCTGAGTAAATGCAGATCCACATTCCGGATAGGTGTGCGGACTATTTTTGCATACACCCAATGTCTAGCTAATAAAAATTTACTTAGATGATCGGAGAGTCACTATTCCATCCGATACACCTGATATGCGGCAACCATCTGCCTTCTCATTCAAGTAACATTATGTTGTCGCAGCCTCGTCTCGTATACTTCTAAGGGATCACCCCATCTATATGTCGGAAAAGTCCAAAAAGCCTTATAATGTCTAATAAGGTAATAAAAAGCCATAAGCGAACTCCGAGCCTTATCCGATCTAACTAGTAACAAGCTTTTGCTTGTAAGATGCCTAATAAGGTTCTCAGTTGCTTATTTGATCACCGAATTAACGGCACAAAAAAGATTTAATTTGATATTTATTAGTGACATCTGTGATATGAATTACACTACCGACTTATTAATCGGAAAGGAACACCGAGCTGATTACGTAATCAAGATAAGGATTAGATTGAAAATTGGCATTACATAGAATCAAACCAGCGACTTTGTAGGTATAGTATTATAAATTAGTTAGTGATTATTACAGGTCTGCCATATGGCTGTTATTAGTATATTAGTATATGGGCATTGGGTTAATACATAATGAGTAAGTCAATCCCTACATCGCTCCACCTCACTACACCATCAGGTCTCCCTATTTTTCAGTATTTTTGTCAATATATGACCCTCAGATCTTTCATTCACATTCTATACCCTTTGGGCCTCAATCAATTGGACTCTATGGTCTCAGCTCAGATAACTACAATTCATGATACAATATTACTGTGAATCATTACTGTTAAATGGATGCCATATCATACCTAGTGATGTCCTGATATCACTATTCAAGTGCTGAAGGTTAAACTGCTTGAACACGGCTATTCTGGCTACTGGTAGAGATGACAGGCAACCTGCACAATAATTACAAAACGGCATCATGCCCTCAAGCGAGAATTTCCGGCATATTTCCGACTCAGGCTTGCTGAAAATCGCTAAGTCCGAGCGTCATATAACTGCCTTATTAGCTTTATCGAACCTAATTTGGCTCGTCGGCCCTGTTTTACCAATAATTTGGTCAGGCTTGCTTCTTTGGGCCATATGAGTGCCTTATAAGATCATTATTAGTAATTCTCCCTTATAAGGCATTTCGCAACTTTCCGACATAGGTCAATCAATTTTCATGTCTACGTACTGAATAAGGTAGCTACGCTTATTTCCATCTGCATAATACCTGTAATTAAGTAGGATCTACAGGATCATGATTGTAGCAAGGCTTTTACACCACTTCCACACTTTTGGACATAGTAATCAACATCGCGTCCTCGTCATTGGAAGACGTAACACTTCCTTCCGTCTCCGACTTCGATGGGGACTGCGCAGACCCTGGATGGATAATGTAGCCAGGCGTGGCGATATTCGAGCTCCTAGATGCAGCACGAAAAAGTATCAAAGTTGGGGCGATTGCCTCCCCGAACGTACGGTAAGTACTCTGGCTTCCAGTAAGAGGTGGAAACATATTTAACTTACAGTTATCGAAGTAATAATCACTTGAGGATAATTACTGTACGGACTATTCGTCGCAATGAATGGGATGTACACCACCAGGGCAACAACGTAGAGGGCAGCCGATTCTATCATTATCTCCATGACTTGGTGGTACGGATTCGGCGCGAAGTGCAGGGACCTTCCGGTCATGCTTGCTCGGGCAAGTCGGTATACAATAAGAGTGGTGCATATGACAGTTGTGGAGAGCGTCATACTGTAGTATGCTATCCCCCAGTTAATCGAGCTACTCCCCCAGGGAGTCACAGGTTTCCCCTGTGCATCAGTCAGTGGCGTCAGCTCCTGAATCAGGAAGAAGATATCAAAAACTGAGAGATGTGAGTCTGAGCTCTTTCAGGTCAATTCTGTAGACTCACCGGTTCCGCATAGCGTGCACAGAGAGGGAAGGACGATGATTCTCCAATTCTTCCCCCAGATGATCCAGCATCTCCATATCTGATCTGAAGGTCACTACAGCACCTAGAGTGAAGGAGATACGTACAATAACACAATCCGCAGTCAAAATATTTACGCTCGCGACAATACTACTGATCGTTGGAACCCACAAAGGGCCTCCAGCGATCAGCGAGTCCACGAGAGCGAAAAACCTAGTTTCCTCGGTCTCACCATTGGTGATGAATGCCCGCCGGGCGTAGAACCACCTCACGGCTAGATGCATCGTTGCCATGATATACATGGATATAGAAACTCCAGCAAGGACCTTTGTCTGCCTCCCATGAGCGGTGTTACTCGATACTATAGAAAAGACATTTTAGAGTCGGTCGTGTATGCATGGTTCAATGGCATACATATCCTCCACAGTACGGCGACGAGCAAAGCTGTGTACATTCCTACGCCATGATAAGTACCTCAAATTCAAAGACTATTTTATGAGACGATTCTGACCATGCGTTAGGCATTCGATGGTGACCCCGTTGAACCAGGAATCGGACAACTGTGTTGCGAAAACTTGTTCGGATGAAAAATCTGGGAGTACCTGCGACATTACGTGCTGGACTATAGTAGGCGATTCGTTGCTTGCGAGATCTCTGAAATGTAGTTTAGAAGTGTAAAGACATTCGAAAAGGCGTCGGAGCTTATGAATAATTATCGAGTTCCTGAGGCTTAACAACGCGACTATTGTTCCTATGCAACGATCTTCTCGAAGTATAATGATAATTCAAAAGCAAAGGATAAGTATGGATCTCAGTCGGGCACAACGAAGGTGAAACGACTGCATTGAAAAGCACTGCACTCAAAAGCAAAGGATACAAATATGTATCTAGGAATAAGCGTGACTAAGTTATAGACTAGAGATGGCAAGGTATACATACCTCAGCCAGACGTAGAGAAGGTGAAATGATTGAGGTACACGGGTATCAATGGCTGGACTATATGGTGATCGGGTAAATAACAGAAGTCAGATACATATTTAAGGTAAGAAAGCGTGAAAGAACGGTCAAAGATAAGTAAAAAACAAAAGGTATACAGTAATACGGATATCCTTCAATAATACTTGCGAAGTCGATGAGTGGAGTGCTGGTGCTGCTATGGGAACGGTGACATCTACGTTCATAGGACGATATAGGACGATCGTCCGTGAAGCAAGAACTTGATATTCTAATGCTCAGAGACGGTGCTAGTATGATGCAACCAATGAGTACCGAATCCTATCTCAACCCTCTCCTGGGTTACATTGAAGCAACATTTGACGTATGCATTTTCACTTCAACAAATCGTTGAGTGGATAAGTTTAGCCACGTTGAGTGCTCAGTGAGTTTGGGCAACGACAAAGATTTCAGGGGCTCAGCGATCAGCTCCAGTTCAAAGTAACTATCAATTCCTATTCATGATAAAATCAACAACCAAGGCCGAAGAGACGACCGACCTTGATTTTGTGATTGATATCACAACCCATAACTCCACTACGATGCGTTCCCACAAAACACAGCAGCCACTTTAGGTATGCAGGGTTCAACAATGTACATCTTCTCCACAGTACAACAGTAAGTAGAGTTGTGTGCATTCCTACGTCATGATAAGTATGTCACGTTGAGAGCCTCTACCTTCTGCCAGTGACCATGTGTCACATAAGCATTCGATAATGACCCAATTGAACCAAGAGTCAGACACATGTTTTGCGAGTGCTTGGATAGAAGAAAAATATTTGAGTACCTGCAACATTCCATGCTGGATCGGAGGTTATATTCTCTTGCAAATGTGAAAAAGGAAGGGTGGTCTGATGGTTTGAAGGCATCCCGAAGAGAAGTAGGAGAGTATCAATAGGTGCCAAAGAACTTAAAACTTGTTAACGTGACGATCATTCTCATATAATAATCTGATATCTCACAGGGTAGAGATACTCCGATCCCTGAGGGGAGCACTTGTCGCTGTGGGAACTGTAAGATCTGAGCTCGTGGGACAATGATGACATTTCGATCCACAGAGATAATTTTGGTATGATGCAGTCAAAGAGCGCCCAATCCTATTTCAGACCTCTCCTAGGTTACGTTGAATAAATATTTGACTGTATCGTAGGCTATTGATCCTGACTTTATCAAATCACTACGATGATAAATAGAGCACATAGTAATCTTAAAAATGCGTCACCATGATGAAACTCACCTTCTTCAAGTTAAATTTGTGACTTCGGGGACTCCGGAATGACAACCATCTCAATAACGCAGTTCAAGTTTAGACTCGCTATCTTACTCATGCTGAATTCCGCAAGAAGTCAAAGAAAGCAACACCCTGAGATACAGTCTCTGATGGGGATTTCATGATTGGCATCGTCAGGGACACATACGAGTACTACACCTGGAGGCACAGTTCAACTACGACAGTAACTCTTTCCCGAATACTGAAACCACACTGAGTTAAATCAAGTACCAGAACATGATGCATGGGTCCGATCGATATAAGACGAGCTCAAATCAACTCACGGCCACAGCAATTCTCACCACAAAATCTCACAACATTCCTGGAGAATGAACTGCCTCACTGTCTTTATCATTATCCCTTTGTCCATGGTTGTGGGTATTTAATTTAGACCCTAGACTCTAAAAGATACTAATGGCCACTGTGAAAGGCGTATTGCGCAGGATTACCCTGTAGCGCCAACCAACAATGTTCCTCTTGGCCCGGCGTCGTCCCTGGGTCCAGGGGAAATATCAATATACCGAGAAATGGAGCAGACATACATCATCTAATTTTGGAGTAGTCTTGTTTTTAACGCACCCTCCTTGACAGCTGTTATTACCGTCGACGCTCTTTCCATGTGTAGAAGTACTTTTCCATCGCCCCTTGAACCAATACCACCTCGTTTGCATGCGCTTCTATGATGTTCCTCTTGTTCCTCTCACTATCCCGTGACATCATGACTCGGGCTCTCTCGTAGAATGATCCTGGAATTAAAGTTCTCAAGGATGTTGTGGCAAAGCGAATACCGGGCTGAATGGATGATTTTCAGCCATTTCAAGAGCAACCTTTCACATTCTCCATGGCAAAGATACTTCTATGCAGCCGTGACTGGCGATGGAAAGTCGGCTCTTTTCACTGCGTTTCAATTCTTTGCCATCTTTAATAGAACGCGCAAAAGACGCGCCAGTGGTACATGTAATTGAGCCAACGATAATAACAGGACGCCCCAGATAATCAACAAACTCATACATCCCGTCACTCCTTCCCTCCATAACTACTTCCCTCCATATGCATGTATCGTCTATCTGTCTACGAGAGACTAACTTTGGATGAAGCTGCTGTGGGTAAAGAGGATGCAGCGATCGAAGGAAGCTAGGATTCGACGGCAGAGGATGGTTTTAGAATACGGCTGTGGCGTTCAACAACAAAGAAGTTATGTGAACATCGTCAGCTGGGAAGCAGCAAAGGAGATATTGGAGAGCACTTCCTTTTGTGGCAAGCAACGTCCCGAGTGGCTGTGGGCTACATCGTAAGCATCCAAATTCTCGATTTCGTGTTCTAGAAGTCGAATATGAGAATGGTTCTAAGCTTTACAAAGAAGACCAACCTATAGAACGACCGAAGTAATTCCAAGTAATTTGTACTACTCAGAGAGGTCCCAATGCCCAACGTAGTGCTGATGATACGTTGATATCGCATCCTTGAAGATGGATGGGGGTAAGGGATACGGATCCAGCGTCAATCATGGCTGAGGGAAGCCCCCGAAAGAATGATAATGAATTGAGTGCGTGAAAAAATTTACACCGGAAAGAACTCGTCGACAAGTGCGCTGAAATGGCTTATTCTGGCAGATTCGTGTCCTTATGCAATGAGTTATATGCCGAAACATGATTATATTTGAAAAATAGTGAATATTAACAATACAAAGTTCAATCCAGTGTGACATGGTATAAAACTGAACTATGCAGACAGAGTTTGATTTGTGTCGGCACAGGTCCAGGTAGCCTTGAAGTAGAAGAACTCGTTAGCATTCGACCAAAAAAGATCGCGAAGAAGCACGCACATCTTGCACACCAGGCGCTCCGATGCTGAGGTATGGTTGCATGCCAAGACATTCAGCGACGGTGACGAGTTTATACCCTGCGGCTATCAAATCATCGAGAGCACGCGGTAAAACGGTCGTACTGAATTTGTGTTGATAAGAGACTCGTCATCATGGCAAAAACACCCTACTCACCTAGTAGTTTCTAGATATAGCAAAGTCAGATCTTTACTTATCTCGAAACGGGATCGAACTACTCACCGACAGTCTCGTGGTTCAAAGTCAAGATCGTGCTAGGATGCTTCGCTACAAAGGCATCATAGTCCTTCTCACTGTTCGCGGCAGTTTCTCCGACGGAATCACCGGAACTGTGTATAAAAAGTCAGGTCCCCGGCATTGGCCAGATGAAAAGGAGGAAGAAACGTACTCAAAATCCCAGAGAATTACATTCTGTTTGTGAGCAGCAGCGACTTGCGTCACAGTGGAGTTGTAAGCCCCATAAGGAGGTCTCATGAACGCAACATCAACTCCAAGAATTTTCTTCAAAGCCACTGCATTATTCGCGGTGAGCTGGAATAACTCGATATCGCATGAAGAGAAACGAGAACGTACGGTCAGTGCGTGCGAACTGACTTTCGACTGTTAACGATACTGAAGTTAGAAGGGAGCTGCACGAAACTGTGTCGTGAAATTACGTACGATCGGCGGTGGAAAGTGTGGTCAGATCCAAATGCCTCCATGTATGACTGTAGTCAGATGGAGATCAGAAAACATGGCGTTCGGACATTATATAGTCACTCACGAAGCGATCTGGTGGCCCTTTGAGTACGCGTTCTGTATGGCTGCTCTCTCGGTGTCTCCGTATATGCATCCATCTGCGAATAGGCGTACATAAGCAACGTTAGCAGTACTTGGGCTGGCTGGAACTTACAGTTGTTGCCGTCTAGAAAGTTCAAATGCGTGTCAGATCCAGCAAATATGAAGGCAAGTTTGATAAGATACGTACTAACGAAGAACGTGCCCTTCGCACCTTTCGCGTCAAGCTGATCGACGATATTTTGTCTGAAGAGCACCGTAAATAAGCGAGAAGGTGAAGATGGTAATTGAGACGTACGAATAAATGTAAGGTCCATCATCCTGGTATTTGTTAATTAAATGCATTCAGCATGACTCAAAAGAATTATACGTACGAATGTCAAAGCAACGGTGTTCGGGACAGTGCAAGCGGAGATCACACCAGGGGTCTGTCGTTTCGTGGGGTTGGAGAAAACGGCAGTGGCCAATGCGATGATGAGGAATCCGGCAGACAACATCTTGATGATATGGTTTTAAGGTTATTGAACTTTGAAGGAAAGGTTGGATACGAAAATAATGGAAGTCAATTAGTCCTTTTATACAAAATCGTCAATGCGTACTGTACAACAATCAGATGCTGCTAAGACATACGAGGCGATGACCAGGTTCCTGCGAATTGTTTCAAATCCCGAGGCAGCCCTCAATAGGGGCGAGAGGTATAGCGTTCTGAAGGGCGGTGCCTGAATCAAAGGACCACGATAATCCCATGGAACCATTCCCCTCCGTGCTCGTTCAGCAATTCTGTCTCAATGTCGCCTCCAAAACTGAGCTCCGGCCTAACCGTTCCGTAAGCATTAGAAAGTTATGTCTTTGAACAGGACGCCTAGACTCCGAAGAAGTCGATGCAGAATCACAGGAAATTCAAAGTTGGTGTGTCTTGTGGCTAAAGTCCGTTTATCACGCGAGTGGTTGCTTTCGAATCATAAATCATGACGCGGTTCTATTTTAGGACGAGCGGCCCTTTCGGACAGCGAGCACTGCGTGTTTTGTTTCCGTCTGTAGATATCGATGAGTGTTTAAGGATTCTGTACCCCTGTGCCCATCGAGAGACAAGCTGCAGTGAAATCACACACACGTAGAGTTTCCTGAGAGGAGTACCTGCGCCATGCTCCCTGATTCCGATCTACCAGATGAGGCTAACTGGTAAAGCATTAGGACATCACATATTTTTGTTCTGAGCGCAGTAATATAGGTCCTTTCGAAAGAAGTGGAGTGAGTCGAGCAGGAACAAAATCCCAGTGGACTTTGGACTTGCTTATAGGAGTACTTACAATTTATCTCGCTTCATAGAATAGCGTTGCGTTTAAAGGGATTAAAATGAGAGGCAGACCAGGTTAATCTCAGCTGTGCGTCTGGTGCCGAAAACCTTCGTAGCAGCATAGTATGAAAGAAAGCAAACATTGGGTAATCATGCCGGCGTTCAGCAAGCCGGCGCTGACACGATACTGCCAAACAAGTACAACTCTTCCAATTTCCAAACGTATTTTCATTTTTTTCCTTTCCTTCTCTCGACTTGTAAACGTTCTCTCTCGATTTTTTCAACGACCTAGATCACTCCTTCCATCATAAAACTATGCTTCGACGTATGAGTGCATACATGCCATCGGAATCCGTGATCGGCGACAATGTTGAAAGTGTGCTCTATCGTGGCAACTGTGACGTCCAACGACAACGAGGATGTATCGGCCGGCCCCCGCACTCTGCACGACTCTCTATAAAGTCCGTAGTATCCATATTAGTCTCCATCCGTCCGATAAACCTTTACAGTATAGAGATCTTTGCTGAGCGACGACTTGCGAAATGTCCCCGTCGTTAGCTGTGTCCATGAAGGATGCCAGGACTTGTTCACGTTCCCAGGTCCCGGATGCAAAAACACTAGGTCCGCACGAAACCAATCTTGCATGGTGTCCATGAGTTCTGTCCAGGCGTCTTCTTCGGACTGGTCCGCGTCGTAGATGATTGTTGTGACGTACCGCGAGTATTACAAATGTACCAGTTCCACAATTCTATCCAACGGATTGGGTGATTTACGCTCCTTCAAGCTTCATTCCCGAAAGGACATCAAATTTCGAGTCAAACCCGCGTCTGGACATCTGCCGCTGAGACTCACTCATCTCATGCAGCGTCCACGCCCGATTAAAGCAATACCGTTCGGTCCCAAAGTCGCCGCGCTTGAAACTCAGCGGCAGCCCTAACCCACGAAAGTAGTATACCACCTTCTCGGAATTTTGGGATAAACTTACCCGACCGTTGCCAAATTGACTTGCCACTCCTCATGACGTAGCTTTTACCTGCGGTCCCACTCCTCCTGGCTCGGGTTGCTACGTGGGTCTTCGTCCCAAGCCTTCCGCCTCAAACATAGAACGTCCAACCAGGCATACTCGGCTCCAAAGCCCAGCATCTCGATCCTGATCAAGTTCAAGTCGGCGTCTTTCGGCATTGGTACGCATTTATTGGTGTCATCTGTCTTTTGAAACCCCTATCATCCAACCATGCGTGCGATATTGTCAACGTGTATTTGCGTGCAACCCGCTATGACATGGCCCGACTAGCGTGAGGATCCCAGATGCGTCGTGGGGGTGCATCGCTATCGATAATCTCCTTATTG
Organism: Armillaria luteobubalina; assembly: GCA_030435615.1. Taxonomy (NCBI): domain Eukaryota; kingdom Fungi; phylum Basidiomycota; class Agaricomycetes; order Agaricales; family Physalacriaceae; genus Armillaria; species Armillaria luteobubalina. The sequence goes on from JAUEPU010000071.1 coordinate 113,907, forward strand.
AATAGCACTTTTGTCGCATTTTCTTGTCCTTGTCCTGCATACACAAAGCCTCTATATCTATTGGTTTGTTACTAATGAAAAAACGTAGATGATGGTGGTACCGATGAGCACAGACAGTGCCAATGTCGAAATTCTCTACAATGAAGTACATATTCATATTCCTCGGATAGCGTTTTGTGAAACGAGGCGTTGATGTTGAGGGCCTTCGTCATTCCATCGACACCCAGATCGGCGCAGGCAGTGTCGGCTACAGAGGATGGCAATATCCTATCCGTGGATGAGGGCCAGCGTGCTTAGAGTTAATGGATCAAATAATCCATTCGTTAAGCAGTCGTCCTTACCTTCGTTTTGTTTCGATATCAACAGACGGAGCTAAAAAAAAAAACAGGGGCTGACCTTTCCCTAAGATAAACGCGATGCATACAACCGAAATTCCGGCAGTAGCATCAAAGAACAGCCGAAGAAAAAAGTACGATGTAATCATGGCATTTATTTCTCTGACTTAATTACCGAACATCAAATGTGATCGTATAACAGGGAATATTGGAACTTGCTGTCAAACGTGACGTTGGCATGGACCAAACGAATACGATCTTAAAATTCATTCGTAAAGGATGTTGCAAAAAGACTGACATTATACGGCCTCCGATGACAAAACAAATAGTATTTAAAATGATCAAGAATAAGTTCCATAACACGGGTTATGTACGGTAGCAATAGGATAAAGTCAAAGGACTATATGATGTCAGTGGCTATTGTATCCGAACCCATAAGCACGCGAACTTGATGAAAGTGGCTGTATCAACCAATTCTTTGCAAGTAAGGTTGGTTGGCGTCAACAGTAGTACAAGCATTTGGACTTAGTTTATCTGTTGCGACCACGGCAAATGAGTAATCAACAACATAAAGGGCGACATCACTCACGTCCAGGAAGCTCCGCAAGACAGAAATGGGCGTTGTTTGGTATATTTACGACCTTGATTTCTGCGAACTATGCAATGGCTCAGTAAAGAGAACACAGGAGAGACACTAGAACGTACATCAATACCGTTCCTCAAAACATAGCCCGGTTTCTGTGGCCCCCTGTTCTGTAGCTCATCAGTAAAAATTGCTACCGCAAACTAAGTTTTTGTAATGGGAATTTTACATTCGCGAAATTTCCCCAGACTGAACCGGATCCTGAAGAGAGGTATAACATGAGCTACAATATCTATGATGGACATTGTAGAGGTAGAACATGCCGGTATTGTCTCTTCCAGGTATACATCTTGTAGCGACATTTCTACCACCGGCATTAGAATTGGCCCATGGCCACTCATCACATTGGTATCCTGCGCCATGAGAAGGCTTAAATTCTGTACTGCACCGGTTTGGCCAACTACCGCAGCTGTTTGAGTCACGATTGGCGTCTGCGGCACCTCGGTTTGGCGCTACTTTACGAGGTCCTTTGTTACCTGCAGACAGATTATTAGTCTCATGCAATAGTCTTGATATACCATAATTTAGATACAGTGCCAGGAATAACCTACAGAAATAAAATGAACACTAATTTAGAGACAAAAATGCACCTCATAATGGAAGAACACTTACAGATATTCTCCGCGGACTCAGGATATCTTTTGTAGTCGATTTTGAGTACGGGCAGGGCCCTTGTGGAGTGTTTTATGCCTTCGGGCCGTGATTCGTTCAAATTTGTGAGCTGGTCTGCAGGAAGTGCATAGCCCACTAGTAGATAGACGTTTATGACGAGAAATAGTTTGTTAAACATGTTAATGAAGAGATGAGTTGAGTTGAGAGTGTAATTTCATGATATCGTCGTCCGAGAATATATACTCTTTGGTTGATAGGTGAAAGTGTAGCCCAAGTGAGATATCTTTAGCCATGCTATTCTGTCCATAGTCTGCATGGAATCAGACCGCCGGGTCACTACCCGTATGTGGCAGTCCGAGTTGAGACGAAATCTCTCGTCGGTGTGGTGTCTAGTCAACCTGGATAGATGGTACAGCGGTGCCATCATGGTAATCAGTCCTAGGAGTACACTGAGCAGTATACCACGTCGCTTGGTATCAGAGCGTATATTGTCAAGTCTACTAACAGGTTTGATTACAGGTTAAGCTGAATGCTAAGCGAGGTAAGAGGATCATACGAGTATTATTTCAGCTCGAAAGACAGAGAACAACAATTTACCAGTAGCCTGGTACTCACGACATATCCTTAAACATACTGGTGAAGATGTTGTTACTTCCCGGAAGCCATTCGAGAAAGTCAGCCTGAGACCCAGGATTTTCAGTCCAAGCGCAATATCCACGGTCACGATAGTCAAAAGAGTGAGAAAGCGGTCCAAGAATGGTCAGTTGTATTGATCAAAAGTGCAACACCCGCATGTTACCGTGCGACCGCTTGACCCGCACCCGAGAGCTGGGATGTATCTCAGTTCGTATCCACAAAAGAAGTTTTGGACAACTTGGTACCAGGAAGAATAGCGAGCAACCTTGCTGACACCCACCAAGAATAAGTCATCGTAGTCACCCATGGACCATGTTGTCAACTTATTCCCCGTCGACCAGATCTCCTACATGCCAGCTGGTAGAGGTTACCAGAGCCGTAGTAGTTATGAGCAGAATGGTAAGGTTAATGGCACTGATCTGATAGTTCCTCAGCTCATGCTGCCAATACAGCCAGGCCGGAAATCGCTAGAAGAAAGACTTGATCAGTGGTTCGAGGCAATAAGGAAATTGTCATCACTTCGGGTACGTCCGGATCCGCACGGCGCATGTCGCCCAAAGAGGAACTCTCTCCGTTTTCATCCGACTCTAGTCCAATTTAATTCATCTATCCTCCTACTGGCCCACCTCCGCCGAATGTTGCTATTGCTGAAACTTCTACCAAGATAATGACATCATCCCACATTTATCCCTCTCACTCCAATGCCTCGACAACATCTATTCCCGTCTACTTAGGCTCGTCGCTCGACGTCTGGACTTTCATCCATGAATAGGATCCTGCGCGACGTGTCTTGCCGCAGCGAGGCCCTCAGCTCTCCTCTCCTTCTTCTTCTCTTCCACGAACCTTAAATTTCCATGCCAGGCACATTGTTGAGATGTAGTTCTGCCGCTGTGCGCATTGTCGTCGACTCTAATTGAGGTTAGTGGTCATAGTACCGTGCTTTCCATCAATTTCCATTTCCGCTTTGTATATTGATCGCTTTCTCACTTTGACCGCAACCGCGTCGTGCGTATTCTTACTCGTGAGGCCTTTTCTAAAAGTCTCAGTGATTTGCTTTCGAACATTTTTTCAACTGCTACCAGACCCTTCATTGCCAGATTAAATGTTTCTATGGTGATAATAAAGACCCTGAACAAAGCGAAGAGGTCATTTTAGTCAATGTTTCGCAATCAAGATCCTGAGGGAGGCGATACAGAGGTATGCAGAGGTTAGATGGAGGATAATTCCCCAAGTCTCGGGACGCCTGAGTGCTTGCGAGCTATGTCGAGCAGTTTTGACATCATACAGAGATGACAAGTAGACCCGGACCGAGGCTATTCGCATACAGGCTATGAAAAGAGTCAGTCTTCTCTAGTTAACAAGAAAACACTATGTACGTTCTCTCCCACCACTCGACTTCCTCATAGTCCCACATCACCATGCCTCTCTACGAGGGTATCCACATGTTCAGCACGGCCGGCAAAGGCGACAATGCTGCTGAAATCAGCGAGGGCGATAATAACCGTACTCGGATGAATGCAATTTATATGACTTGAACGCGTCTGTACAGATGGTTCGCAAGTATGATTGATATAGTGAGTCTGTACGAATTGGCATAGTAAAGGTTTATGACAGGATCCTGTGAGGTCCTTCAAATTATCGTTCGACGTATCGGCGAAGGGCATAGCCCATTCTGAGTCCGGCGGTAAGATGAGCCTTGAGATCTTCATAGGCGGTAGTATCACTGCAGAGAATTACAACAGAGATTAACGAATATCTTGATGACATCACAGCACGTTACGACCCCTACACTTCGTAAGCAGGCCTCCCCTTCTGCCTGCATAATTTTTGTCTTCAGCAATTGTCAGAAGCACCGTCGCAAAAGTTAGATAGCCTAAATATATGCGTTGGCACATAAATGGAGATACACAAGACGTACTGGTGTAAACCGACAATACCAGGAACATGCCGCCGCATCGACATCTTAGCACTAGTCAATGGGCTCACTTAGTCTTCTCTTCACAACAGCATTTGAGACAGTTCTCATATCAACGCAAGTGCAAAGGTTTACCTCTAGAATAACACTGACATTGCTAAATAATACACTGTCCCAAATATCAGTACAAAACCAAAGAGCACGGCTATAAATAAAATCTCACCTTGAACTTATATAATGCACGCAGCCCATTTACCCACGGCCGCCGGACCGTCATGGGGAACACGATCACTCTACGCATCCAACAACTCTCTCACCTCCTCACATCTACTCTTTCGACAACGATGCATTTCTGACTGACCAAAATCGAAAAACTTGAATATCCCCTCCTTAGTCCTCGCCACATTCCGCGGTTCAAGATCTCCATGCATAACACCCAAAGAGTGCAGCTTCTTCACTGAATCGACGAGATTTTTCCTTACATAAAGCAATCCGTTAAAAATCAAGTCGGAGAGACAACGAGGATACGTTACCACTCCACCACACCCAAATCCGCCTTCACGTAACTCCACTCCGAGCTATACACATCCTCAAGACTATCCCCAATATTCTCAAGTAAGAAACCAAACCAACCACCAGCCGGCCTCTGGAATGTCCCATAAAACTGAGGAACGAGGGAACACCCCTTGAGCACCACATCGTACATGTACATCTCACGCAGGATCATCTCTGAGTGACATTCCGACACAAGCTTCATGATGCAAAGCTTGTCTTGACCTTCCACACGGCATGTGTATATGCTGCTCCATTCACTTACCCGAATCTGTTCTACGAGAGTCACCGTGTCAATGTTGGTTGATGGAATGCGGGGCGCACGAAGCAGGTCCCGCAGCTGTGGGGGGGATGTTGAAAGTGAGTTTGTCGAGGGGATGGGGCCCTTCAATGCCGGGGTGTTCCGAACATTCGAAAGAGGTTGAGGGGGGTGACCAACAAGAGTGATACGACGTACGTCGCTACAGTCCAACCACGGATGCCGCAACATCATCTAGTAAGATGTGTCAGTGATCTTCTACTGTCCGAATAAACGAAACCGCATACAGCATTTGTTCTAATTTGAAGAGACCACGTGGGAATACCACTTTTCTCATCTCGGTCCTCACCAGTATCCCTATCATTATTACTCTCGCTTTTATCATCTTCCTCTTCATCTTCATCTACATCTTGTATCGTGTTCAATTGCGGAGGGTCGAAGAAAGCTGCAGGCGGGCTCTTGACGCTGTGACCAGGGACTAGATTGGCACATAGCACTGCGACAAGTATGGCAAGGAACGGCTCGGGTGGTATGTTGGTCTGAAACGGCGTGAGCCGTTCCTCTGTTTTTGGAATTGGAAGGGGCTTATTTTGAAGTTTGAAGGCAGGGGAAAGAAGGAGAGTAAGTCTCGGCCGAGAGGGGTCCGCAGACTTGACTACCAAGGACAAGTAAAAATAAAAGATACGGGAGATGAGGAGGACTTACCAAGCTGTGCAGCAATCGCGATATACCCACCAAAGAACAATCCAAACTCTGCGTCTGCAACAGCCATCTGCAGTGCGAGCTAAATTGCGTAAGATAAGGGGCATCCTGTGATACTCGACGAACACCCACTTTCACAATCATGGCTTTGGCACCAGTTTGCTTCTGAGCGGCATCAAGAGTGAAAGACCTACTCAACGCCTCCGTCTTCGAAAGCAGAACCCAATAAGCCTTATCCTCGTCAGAACAGGCTTTTAGGGGCACAAACTCAAAGCGATCGTCCTCGGTCTTCATCCTTCGGCCAACAACAAAGTTGGAATCGCCCATCTGGGAATATTTGGGTACAGCGGCATGGTTATGCATTACAAAGATGCTACCTCCGAGACCAACAGCAGTAGAGATAGCCTTGACGCCAGATTGCACTGCAACAGCGACATAGCCGCCATACTCGCTCACCTCCCTCTTATTCAGAAAACACACCGATGACATATCATTCAAGGCATTCTGCATTGGCTGACATGAGACTTGTCCAATACCGAGGTCATTGACCACTCCACCGATGAACTCTTTGAGGTTTAGGAGGAGATCGGGGTATAGCCGGGAGGAGATGAAACGATATTGCGGAGGTGGTGGGTCTCTGGCTGTATAATCTGCAGTTGAAGTCGAACTTGCAGCCTCTGAGTGCAGTATAGGCTGATCCGGAAGGAATGCTAGGAGCTCCCTGATATTGGTGGGACAGGCAGCATCCATGATGGTATTGGTGTAATCGGTAGTCTTTGATATTTCAATCTCAGACCAAATGCGAATGCACGTGATGACCCTGTCTCGCGAGGGATAGGATAGGGTAGGATTACATGTGTGATGATCTACCCGGTAGAGGAGGAGATATGACCCAACTCATCCAATACCAGGGGCGTAATGGAAGTTGAAGTTCATTTCTAAATGGAGGGCTAGACGGCCCGTCGGGCCCGATCACATGAAGGCAACACCCTAGCCGCCGAAGCAGAGTGGCTGCGAGGTACTCAATCTTGGCAAGAAATAATCATCGAGAAGGCTGCATGGCAGAATGAGTATCTTCTTTTACGGTACGTGTGGACGCCTGTCAAATTACCAGCCGAGCTTGGGCCGTCTTGAACGGTGAACTTCTAACCTTGCCATAAGCGACATACTAGCTTTATCCGCTGTAGCTTTGGGTGAGAAATCTGCAATTTTATTTGCCTCAGGTAACTACAATGGTTATTTACTTGTTCAGACCGCACAGCACGAGCGTCTGCCCGGGATGTACTTATTCTCAAGCAAGGCGTGGAAGGTCTGGTTCCACAGCGTGTAATCCTTGTCCCAATTCGGTTAGTTCGTGATAATACAGGTACTCAGAACCTATGGTTGGAATGTTCCGGGAAACAAAAGAGTAGTATGCCGTGTAGATGACGGACGAAGGAGCTACAGGAAGTTGACCGGCTGATAGAATATGAGAATATACGCATTAGAATAAGCAATTTTCAATTATTGAGTACATACTTTGTGAGATGACTGTCCTTGAGGCGACAGTGGCGACGAGTGTTGGTATGAAAATGATGAACGACGTCCAGAGGAATGCTCATCAATACCTTGTCAATACCAACACCTCCAGAACCGACGCGAAGAGGATTGATCATCGTCTTTTCATCTGAGCGTTTCCAGTCAGCATGTGCGGAGAAATCATCCAGCGTAAGCTGAACAGACGGTTACGGCACGTGCCAATCACTAAAGCTGATAGGACTACGACTGATACCGACATTATTCGCGGTCTCCTGGCGACGGAACACTGGAGGCTGCGGGGAATCAAAGTGCTGCGAGGAAATTTTATCGGAAAGTCAGGTAAACGGAGTATGATGAGTGTGGAACGACCCCAGCAGGAACTGCAGGATGATGGTCGTAAGATTTGATGTAGTAAAGTAAAGAATGAAGTTGGCTAGAAGCGTGTAGGTAAGGGATACCAGCGATCGGCATCTGCGGAGAATCGAAACGTCTGTGAATGAGATAACGCGCCGTTATCCGAGATATAGTGGACTCTCGTCGGAGAACTGGGCTTGAGCAGCAAGGAGGTCTGGGAAGTATAGGAATCGGAACGTAGACCAGTAGCGAGCTCGTAAGGAGACTGAAGCTGCTTGATATCGAAGGATGTAGTCGGAGGGAGGTTGGTGGGAGTGAGAGGATCAAAAGAAGCAGATGCAGGCGAAAAATCTGGGGAGCCTTGGGGCGCCGCCTCGAAGTTCATTCGCAAAGGACATTGCAAAAAGACTTATATTTTATATTATACCGCCTCGTAGGACCAAGAAAATAGTAGTTAAAATAACCAACAATAAGTTCCATAACACGGGTTATGTACGGTAGCAATAGGATACAGTCAAAGGACTATATGAGGCCAGCGACTATTGTATCATAACCCATGAATACGCAAACTTGAGAAAAGTGGCTGCATCAACCTCTTCTCTGCAAGTAAGGTTGGTCGGCATCTATCGTATCACAAGCAGTTCGACTTAATCTATCTGTTCCGACCCCGGCAGTGAGTAATGAACGATATAATGACCCATCAACGACATCACTCACGTCCAGGAAGCTCCGCCAGACAAAAATGGGCGGTGTTTGGGATATTTACAACCTTAATTTCTGCGAACTATGCAATGGTTCGGTAAAGAGAGCACAGGAGAGGGACCAGAACGTACATCAGTATGGTCATTCAGGTATCCCTGTTTCTGCGGCCCCTGACCCTGTGGCTCATCAGTAAGAACGATGCTGGCGCAAACTTAGTTGCTGGAATGGAAATTTACGTTGGCAAAATTGCCCCAGAGTGAACCGGATCCTGAAGAGAGGTATAAAATGAACAACATCTACGATGAACACTTCAAAGGTAGAACATACCGGCATTGTCACTTCTAGGTATACACCTTGTAGCGACATTTCTACCGCCGGCATTAGAATTGGCCCATGGCCACTCATCACATTGGTATCCGCGATCATGAGGAGGCTTAAAAAGGATACTGCACCGGTTTGTTCTCATATCCCCGCAGCTGTTTAACTTACGATTGCCTTTTGGAGCAGCTCGGTCTGGCGCTACTTCACGAGGTCCATTCATACCTGCAGATAGAGTATTAGTCTCATGTATGTCTTGGTACACCATAATTTAAATACAGTGCCAGGAATAACCTATAGATGCGAAATGACCCGTAATTTAGAGATAAAAATGCAACCTCATAATGGGAGAACACTTACAGATATTCTCCGCGGACTCAGGATATATCTTGTAGTCGATTTTGAGGACGGGTAGGGTCCTTTTGGAGTGTTTTATGCCTTCGGGTGGTGGTCCGTTCAAATCCGTGAGCGGGTCCGTAGGAAGCGCGTAGCCCACTAGTAGATAGATGTTTATGACGAGAAATAGTTTGTTAAACATGTTAATGCAGAGATAAGCTGAGTTGAGAGTGTAGTTTCATGATGGTATCACCTGAGAATATATACTCTTTGGTTGGGACATGAATGGGTACCCTAAGTGAGATATGTTGGGGCCTGGTATTCTGTCCAGAATCTGCATGGAATCAGACCGTTGGTTCACTACCCGCTGTATGCAGGAGTCCGAGTCGAGACGAAATCTCTCGTCGGCATGGGATCTAGTTAACCGGGGTAGGTGGTGCGGCGGTGCCAACATGATAATTAGCCGTAGGAGTACAGTGAGCAATACACCGTGTCGCTTGATACCACAGAGTATACTGTTGAGTTTAATAACAGGTTAAGCTGGATGCTAAGCGAGGTAAGAGGATCACACCAGGAGTCTTTCAGCCTGAAAGACAGAGAATGGGGATTCACCAATATCCTGGTGTTCACGAGGTATTCCTAAACATGCTGGTGTGCTCAGCATAGTGTTACTTCCTGGAAGCTATTCGAAAGACTCGGAGTCATCAGCCCGAGACCTGGAATTGTAAGTCCTAGCGCAGTAATCCACGGTCATGAAAGAGCGAGAAAGCGGTTCAAGAATGGTCAGTTGTATTTGATCAAAGCGCATGTTACCGCTTGACCCGCATCTGAGAGCTCAGTTCGTATCCACAAAAAGAAGTATTGGACCGCTCGCGATCGGTACCAGGAACAAAGGCAAGCGACCTTGGAGCTAACACTTGCCAAGGATAAGTCATCGTAGCCATCCATGAAGTTGTCAAGTTATTCGCCTCTCTCGCGCGCCAGCTTGTAGAGGTTATGAGGAGAATGGTAAAGTCAAGGACTTTTTATATGATAGTTTCTCAATTCACGCCGCCAATATGGCCATGCCAGAAGAACGAATCGGTCAGTGGTACAGGACGAGCCAATAAGAAAATTGACATCTCCTCCGGACCTGCATGGGGCATTTCGCCCAAAGAGGAATTGATTGGCCACGTTTTCATTCTTACCACTGCTCACCTCAGTTTAATTCTTTATCATCCTAATACCTCCCCACGTTGCTATTGCTGCGACTTCTATCAAGATCACTGGAAAGCGGTAACACACGTTGTATGAGAGAACCAGAAACATCCATATGGGACGGTTGCGGCTGAGTGTATAGACTAGACTGTCCTACTGGTCACCATACCTGTGTCCAATGAAGTGAGAGACAAACCCGATTAACCTCAACCGTGCGTCGGGTGCAGACAGATTTCGTAGCTGCACGCATGGAAGAAAGCGGACGTTGGGCAAGCATGCCGGCGTTCGGTGCTGACACGATGCTGCCAAACAAGTACAACTGTTCCGATTTTCAAACGCATTCTCATTTCCTTCCTTTCCTTCTCGTTCTTACAACCAAGCTAGGCTCTTTACACTCGGGATTCTCGTTCCAGCGCCATCCTTTCCTATCATGCTTAGCATTGCGTCAGCTTCGGACATTATCTCGCAGTATGACAGAGCATTAGAGGTCGCTTGGTAAGGCCCTTCTTACTGATAAGCCCGTCCGAGTCCTGCTCATAAATAAATATCCCTTCGCCCTTCTCTCGACTTGTAATCACTCTCCCTCATTAACATGGCAATCAAACCCGTAGCCGTTATCGCAGGTGAATCGCCTTTGGAGTGGTACCGTCCGACATTGCTGACCCTTTGGCATGCTATAGGTCTCGGTTCAGGATCGGGTACAGGCGCGGCAGTAGCGTATGTTTTCTCCGCTCCTGTTTCCGCTGCTGGCGTCTGACTGCTTCCAGTCGTCTCTTGGCTAAAGAAGGCTACGCCGTCGCCCTCATCGCTCGCAACGCCGACTCTATCAAAGCTCTCGCGGACGAGATCAACGCTACCGATGGAACAGCCGCCCCGTTCCCTATCTCATCCTACAGCACCACAGATATCGACAGCGCCTACGCCCGAATCCACGCTCACCACCAAGGCCAGCCCATCCGCGTTGCCGTCTATAATGCCACCCACGACGTCTGGAAACCATTCCTCGATATCACCCCGGAGGACGTCCAAGGTATCGCGCAGACGAACCTCGAAGGCGCATTCGCGTTTTCTAAGAACGTTGTCCAGGCATTCCAGGCCAACCAAGTGGATGAGAAGGGGAAGAGAGGGTCGTTGATCTTCACGGGAGCGACGGCGAGTGTTCGAGGGAATGTCACCACGAGCGCGTTCTCGGCTGGGAAACACGCGTTGAGAGCGTTGTCTCAGAGTCTGGCGAAGGAGTTTGGCGGGCAGAACATCCATGTATCGCACGTGAGTACCTTCTTTGAGCGGTCTTTTCTAGCTACTGACCATGTATGATAGGCTATCATCGATGGTGGCATCTTGACCAGCTCAGCCCGTGAGCGTCATAACGACGCAGAGTGGGAACAGAATGAGGATGTTAGGCTGTCTCCGGTTGGGATAGCGGAGGTGGATTCTTTCTTCGTCGCCCCTGCGCATCATGCTGAGTCTCGTTCCTAGTCCTACCTGTACCTCATCAAGCAACCTCGTTCCGCCTGGACGTGGGAATTGGACTGTCAGTCTCTTTACTCTTCGTCTTCCATACTTCGCTGATACGTGTGTCCCTCTAGTGCGTCCCGCGCATGAGAAGTGGTAAACGTTGATGTCATGCCAATGTACTGTACTTCCAATTGTCTTCTCCGTAGCTTCACGAACGAAGATATTTTCTCCCTCTCATGGATTTTGTGAACTACCTGGGCGGACAGAGGGTTGTCGTGATCTAATAGATTGCGACCTTTTAGCCGCCTTGAACAGTGCGATACTCGTTGCTCTACTGTCACCACATCACATCACGATATCCATCCCCCGGTTCATCGTGTCTAGTGTTCAGGCACAACCTGATACAGAAAACGCGGGACCCCGAGCGCATATACTCACTTCGCTGTTACAATTTCTGTTGGCAGCGCCGGATGCGATATCGTTGGTCTGGTTTGTAATACTTCCCTGACAAATCTTCTGGAATCGACAGAACGTGCCAAAGCCGACTTTCAGAGTCGTGGGTAGGGGACACCGTCCTCATAGTACTCATCTTTCCATTATGAGAGCCTTATCAGTGGTCGCCATTCTCTGATGAATTGGTGCTCAGATAGGACGATATCGGCCACCTCGCTCTGCTCGAATGCCGGCTAAACTTCAGAATCATCGAGCTTGCGACCTAATTATGAAGGGACGTTTTTTGAATGATCAGTATCACGTGACAGCTAGAATTTGGTGGGCGTGTTTGCCATTCACACACTTGTGCACCTAGAAGCCTTCAGTTGACGCGTACAAAATAGCACGCCCTCATGGAGACTCGGACGCTGCTCGCACGGGTCTAGTCCTCTCACGAACCGTTCAGGTGCGCCCTATGCACGCCTTTCATTAAGTCTGCTCACGTTCATCCCTAGAACAAGTTTCAAATTTGTGTTGCTGATACTGCGTAACCTTCAGTCGCCAAAGATCTCACTCCCTGGGCCTGCGATATGCGAAGGATCGGTCAAACGATCAAGACGATAGGCGGATTACTTAGCTTGCCCTTCGCCATTGTCGAACTCTCAGTCCTCATTGCAGATTTCGGTCATCGATTACCCCCAGTCTCTGCTTCAAAGCAGGTCAAACTTCACTGTAATAGGAAGCTGGATAGCTTATCTCCGGCAATGTGTATGCGTGAAATACTTCTCCCACTGAGGTAGAACATTGGCCCAACCCTAGGCGTTGGCACGTGCCAAAATGACTGTGATTCGGCTTATCGCTCTCTATCAGCGATGTACACTCTTGTCCCTCGTGCCAACAACTACCTACGTGGCATGATATCTCGGAGCTCTCGCCCTCGTAGATACCATCAAGCCATCTCCGGAGGATGAACGCTCGGATTGTACAAGGAAGAGGTTCATGACGCTAGACCGCGCTCGTTCTCCTAGACGATTTCAGTGACAGTAGAGATGTCCTAATCGAAAACGGTCAAGTGGGCACAGTTAGTATCTGATTCATGCTTTCATCAGACAGTGTGTATTGCTCTCGGGGCTACTTTATCCTGGTATCGATGAGAAGGACGTTCATAACTATTCAAGATCTCCTCACATGCTGCACCATCGTACTTTCAATTCCCGTACACATAAGCGAAGAAATGTTTCAGTGCGACTATGGCCTTCGACATTCCAAAGTCTCTTTTCTCCATGTTTGTTCGCCATCCCGAATACCCACAGTTTCATAAACTTCTCCCGGGTCCCTCCGTTTTTCCAACGGCCAGAAAACTCCTTCCATCGTAGAACCATGCATCGCAGCTCCTATGAGTGCATACACGCCATTGGGTGTTGGGAATCCGTAGTCGGCGATAATGTCGAAGGTGTGCTCTGCGTGGAGTCAACGTTGACGTCCAACTTTCCGCGTCGGAGAATACCTGGAGAGGGTCTTTCGGCCAGCCCGGGGCCCTGCACTCTGCTTGAGTCAATACAAAGTCCGCAGTATCATCTCCATCTCCATCCGTCTGATAAACCTTTACAGTACAGAGATCTTTGCTGACTGACGACTTTGGAGATGTTTTCGTCGTTGTCTGCGTCGATGATGGATGGAAGGACTTGTTCCCGTTCCCAGGTCCCGGGAACGAGAACAATAGGTCGCCACGAAACCAATCCTGCATGGCGCTCACGAGTTCTGTCCAGGCGTCTTCATGGGACTGGTCCGCATCGTAGATGGGAATGTACTGCGACTAAGACATCCCGGCCCCGTACTCTATCCACCGGATTGGTTGATTTCTGCTCCCTCATTTCCGACAAGGACATCAAAAATCGAGTCAAATCCGCGTCTAGACGTCTGCCGCAAAGATGCCAATTTTTTATTAGACAACTTTCGCATGCTCTGCGACATGAGCCTGTTCAGGTGTGCTTTATGCACGCCTTTCATCAAGTCTGCTCACCTCCATCCCTAGAACAAGTTTCAAATTTGTACTGCTGGTACTGCTGCGTAACCTCGAGCCACCAAAGATCTCACTAGGCGCACGATATGTGAAGGACCGTTCAAACGATCAAGTCAACAGGCGGACCACTTAGCTTGCCCTTCATCGTTGTCGGACTCAGTCCCCGTAGCAGATCCTATCGTCAATTCCCATATTACATCAAAGAAAAAAAATCTCCGTCTGACCACGCGCTTCGACATTCAGAAGTCTCTTCTTATTCCTGTTCGTTCGCCATCCTGGACACAGCGTCCTTCCCGGGTCCCTTCCGTTTCTCCAACAACCTTGATAGCCCCTTCCGTAGTAGAACTATGCTTCGCAGTGCATACACGCCATCGGATATAGAGAATCCGCGGTGAGCGACAATGTCGAAGGCGTGCTCTATCGTGGAGTCCACATTGACGTCCAACTTTCCACGTCGGAGAATATCTGGAGAGGATATATCGGCCAGCACCCTCTGCACGAGTCGATATAAACTCCGTAGTACCCATCCCCATCCCCATCCGTCCGATAAACCTTTACAGTATAGAGATCTTTGCTGAGCGACTACTTGGGAAATGCCCCCGTCGTTACCTGCGTCCATAATGAATGGATGCCAGGATCTGTTCCTGTTCCCAGTTCTGGTACAAGAACAATAGACCGGCACGAAACCAATCCTGCGTGGCGCTCACGAGTTCTGTCCAGGCGTGTTCTTCGGACTGGTCTGCATGGTAGATGATCGCGGGGATGTACTGCGAGCATAAAAGGTATACCAGTCCCGCAACACTACTCATCGGGTTAGTTGATTCCCGCGCATTCATTTCTGACAGGATATCAAGAATGGAGTTAAATCCGCGTCTGGACATCTGCCGCAAAGATACCAGTTTTATATCCAACAACTTTCACATGTTCTTCGACATGAACCTACCTTTGATCAACAACCGCAACTACGAAGACAATGGATCCATGTCCTGACAAACACCCACCGGAAGCCCTTGACTTTGCTGTCATCAACCATGCCCACGATTCACTCTCTGGTTATCAACCAGGACCCAATCACAAACAGCGTCAACGACGATGGACAGAAAGGAGGGCGTATCGCGGTCAGGTGCTAGAATACCTTGTTATAGGGATCGGAACTCTTGAGCAGGCCCCAAATAACATGGCTCCAGGCTTGTCATCGGCGGGACCTACCACGACGAACTCAGTGGACGTTTTATCCAACTCCAACTCGGGAGTGTTCAGCGATGTCGTGTGCATAGTGAGAAGATCCGAGGAGGAGTGGAAAACTCCGAGGTTCTAATTCACCTTCGTGTCGAGCGTCAATAACCAGAATCAGTTGGAGACTACGGTTTCTATATCATTCGGGCCGCCGCTAGGAACCGTTCCAGGGAACAAAGTAATGTAAATTTCAAAGTCGGAGTCTTGGAGGGGCGAGAATGGGTGGGAAGGCAAGGTGTGCCGCTATCATTGCTTTATCTATCTACTCTTGACTTACTGTGGATGAATCTGGGTTGAATGGACAGATCCTCAACAGACGTGGAAACAGCTGAAGACAACAGTATGTTGTAACCATGGCGGCCATTTCTTTATCTAAATCGTCTTCTGTAGAACTTCTCGTCGGCAGTACTTTCAGTGCGGTACAACTTCCAAGGGAAAGGTGACGAGGTGACCTTCTAACAGTAAGAGCTAGGGAGCGATGAAGTACGGGTACACCGTGTGCAGGCGATTGAAGGTGACCCTTCACACAGCGGATCTTTGTTGTCATTGAAAGAGAATGACGAAAACGCTGATGCGTTGGCGAAGGTCGAATAACGACAAGCAATCCGTGCTTGGCGAGAGGTTGGCGACAGAGGTCCCTCTTCAACTTGCCTTTCCACTTTTTATTTTCCCTCCATCTAATATTGATTCTGCTGGTGTTATGGTAGCGGGTCGACGACGTTTTCTGAGTACTTAACCCAGTTTCTAACATGTATTGTTCTCGATGACTATCGCCTCAGCCACCAATTCTCCTACGACAATTGCAGTATGTCTTTTAAGACGAAGGGCGAATTGACTTTCCACAACCTGCTCCAGTGTAATAAAGAGGACCGGGAAGATATTCTTTGTCTATTTTCGATGACATGGAGCACTACTGGTTACTTATTCCACGGTACGTACAAACACCTAAAATATCCACGCACAGTGACAAAATTGAGTCGGCGCAAGAAATACCACGGCTGAGTTCCACGGTCACGGCTGCAATGTTAATGTACCCCGGGTCAGTGACGACCTTCTCAACGACCGACGAAAGAGTCGAAGACGTCCACAGGCAATTCGGGTTTTGAAATACTTTTCTAGCCCTCTGTTCGTTACAATAAACTTTAGACTTCCGACTAAACCACCATTTCAAAGTGTTACACTCAGAAATGCATCTGCGCTGTCACCTCGCGTTCTATTTGTGACCGCTCGGGGCTGCGCCTTTTATCACAGCACTTACGCATGCCGCTTGATGCCAGCCTCTCGGATCGAGCGCTAAGAACACCAGCGTTCAACCAGGCGCCTCTTGCGATCCTTATCGCTCGTCTACCATGCTGCTCTCACTCCCCACCGAGATCGTGAACAACATTACCTTTGAGGTAGAATCCATCCTACCGCTTGAAAGAAGTTGCTAATTGACCTACAGGCAGATGGTCAAACGCGCGGACGACTTCGACGTACATGCAAGCTTCTCAACAGCATTGCTACACCTCTCGTCTTTGAATCTGTCTACATAGACCTATCCTGGAGGCGCCGTTCTAGGACTCTATTTCTCAACTCACTTACCTCTGGTCCGAAATTAGCACAATATATCATTCGTCTTTCCCTCTATCTTCCCAAACGCTTTCGGTGGAATTCTTCCCGTTTCACCACCAGAATTAGATGCCGGAAGAAAGAAGACAAACTAGATTCCCTTGATGGACTGCTCCTCGTAGCTATTCCATTGATGTCAGCTTTAAGAACTTTTTCGTGAGTTTTGTAGGTCTTCGATGAACTTTGATTGATACTGATAAACGTTTTCGCCTACAGTTGGAAGTGTGTCGAGGATTCTGGACGCAAATATACTCAGCTGATATTCGAAAAGATCGGGTGTCTACCCCTCGTGTCCACATTAAACATATCAACCGGTTTCAGCAGCTGGGATGTACCCTGGTCACATTTTTCCCATATTCGAAATATCAGTTATATCGGATGCGGAGGCACCGAGCTCGCTACCTTGATCGGTCACAATCGAAACATAGAATGCATATATGCTTCAGTATGGCGTCCTCAAGGTCTTTTGCTGGAGGGGGGAAAGTCGATTTCATTGCTTTTCAACTCTTTACCTCCGGGGACCCACAGCAGAGTCAAAAAGTTAACGCTGGGCGGCAACGCCTACAACCAACTATACCCGCACGAAATTCCCACTCTTATACCACATTTACGTCACTTGGAGAGTCTGGAGATCTACTATATACTCCCACCGAATGAATTTTGGGACGGATTGCGCGAGGCTGGAATAAACTTGGCATCCCTCACATATTGCGAACGTACGCTCGAGAGGCCACTACTATCATATCTCGTGTCCTATACAGGACTTCGTGAACTGTCAATTTGGATATTAGGCCTATCCATATCCGATGACGTCCATGTCGTAGGCCTTCTGCCGAGTGTTATGACCAGAAATTCTTGGTGTCTGACGAGGGTTCATATTGATACCTTCGATAGCATAACATGGTGCTTGAACCATCCTATGATGGATGCCTTGTCTTCCTGCCGCTATCTGGAATCACTACGTGTATGTGTTGATAAATCGGTAACCAGAGTGGATGTCAATCGTAATGTGGTTGTAAGTGCATTTTCGTCACAGAAATGATTGGTCCAGTCTCTAACTCTCCAGATAGGATAGATTATTAGAAGCTCCCTTGGTTTCATGGCCGAATCTCTGGTATCTGGGAATATATGTGGCAGTCTCCCATTCCTACGGGTTCGAAGCAATAAGAACCACCGCCAGTGAGGTCCATAAGCGCATTCTGGCATTTCGTTTCACGCAGTCACCCCCGGAACGAGCAACGCCGTACATTTATTCTGATTTTGCGATGTATTCGGTGAAAATACACGATCGAAAGAGGAACGTCCATGCGTTCAAAGTGGGGTATTTGGAATACTACGGGGAAAAAGAATTATGGAGGAAATACAAGTTTTGGAAGCGATCCAGCGACAGCAATGATGATTGAAGTGGCACTATATAATTAATACCGAATGTACATGTACCGTTTTGTATTCTTGTGGTTAGGAGACTGATACCTCACTTAGGCAGGATCAGTCCTGTGCCCATCCACCATGAGTTCCGAAAATTAAATTCCAATGCTCAGGGCCGAAATATTTTTAAGACGGTCCGTACGGGGACCCGCCTACCTGTATGATGTCATTGTGGCATCTCACGTTCCATTTACAACGATAGCATGATGCTATCTGCGAGCCTGAGATCTTCGTATCACATACAAGGTTATTGTCAAAGTAGCTAAGGGTACTGCAATACCCGAGACAGGACCTTCCCGCGGGAGTAAGTTGCAATGGGATTAAGTCACATAACGGCAAGAATTAAGTCGCAATTGAAGCAAAAAGATGACGAAGATTGGTTGTCCCAGGCATCAACTGAGAGTAAGACGTTCTGTGATATCATCCCCCCTTGGCGACATGCGTGATAATCATTGAGTTTCAGAACATGCTTCCCAGAACCCGTACTTCAGTGTGAGGTTAAACTGTGGATGGCAGAGAACACAGACTTTTCAGAAGGCGAGCGCCACGATCAGAAGTCTGACGAGTCTAAAGGTTTCACACAGAGATGGCGATGAGAACGGTTTCCTTCAGGCATAATGTTGGAAGGTGTTGCATGCCGATCATAAAGGTGAAGCCAGTGACGAATATAATTGCGAGTGGAAAGGATGGAGAGAATTGTATAGATTATGAAAGGATGCGGTGGCTGCGGAGTAATGATAATTGTGTTTCTATTGATTCGTCGATATGAAGTTCTTTGAACGCTTATAGTCTTCCATCATGTCGCGGCGCTCATGGGGTTAAGGGAGAAATAAATTTCGTTCATGATCCTACGAAGAAGGCGGCTGGGAATATAGCACTGCAATCAGAATCAGCAATACGTCGATGTTTACTAATTCATGAGCTCGGGATGCACAGGAATGTTTCACATATAAGTAAATAAATGAGAATCGAGTTTGGAGTCACTACCTCTGAGCTGCGATGATGAGATGTACGTGTTTTACGACGATGTTCGCGGAAGAGATCCCGCCGGCAAGCGGTGTTTGTCAGCGGCCCCCTGACTGGTCTTCCTTTGAGCATCATCTCGCCTTGTCTTTCTTCCTCGCAAACACATGTCACGCGTCGAACTCGAATTACGGCTACCTCCAGAAAGCAAGACAACCATAACATAACTATGGTATATGCTTGAAATCTATTGTAGACTGGACACATACCTGCACCAGTTCTCCTTTGTCATCCGGACCAGTGCGCACGATTTGTTTCCCCCTATAGTTTTGGCAGATAATGAAGTCATAGAGCATTCGAAGAAGTATTCCTTATCTGCCCCAGTGACTAGAGAGTACCCAAGCCATTGCATCCGGTCCTGGAATGACCATCAAAGAAATCCTTATCACCTCTGAAAACCCGGGCTAATATTTTGGCACGAGGAAATGTACGCGAAGATGCAGGCACGAGTGGGGCAACAGTCGATACAGAAAGTGTGTTAGGTGTACAAGTATCCACATTAAGCTAATGTACACTGATCGCGATTATACTTTCGCGGTTGTCCAAGACGACGATGATGTTTCTGCAGCGTGAGTTACGAACGTGATATCGACGTTCAGGTGCGTCTCATGTCTCCATCTCTGATATGAGGCCGGTTGACCGGGAGATAGTTTTTTACAACGTTCACGGCAGTGCTGATTGAGTTCGCCATCAAGTCGATTGTGGACTTTGAGAACTTAAACAACAGGTGAAACGCAGAGGGCCAGGAGAATTATGCGTTTGCGTGGTGCGTTTATGCGTTCTCGTGCGTTTCGTGCGTTTTCAGTTTGACTAGTAGTGAAATTAAACTGCTGTAGAGGCATTTCGAGCCAACAACAATCATGTATATATATCATAACTCACATTATAATGTCATTGGTCCTTGTAGCATTCATTCGGACCTCAGAAAATGCCCTGGATGTTGTTCTGTAAGGATAAGTCAGCACGTGTCTTGAACGCATCTCGCAAATCTTCACGCATGCATTGTCGAACACAACGCACGCGTTGGGACAAAAAATGCATGCGTTCAAGATCAAACACATCCACGCAGGTGACTGTGACCTATTTGTGACACATGCGTTCGGTGCATTAGTGTGTGTTCAACTGTAGTTCAACCATACAATCATGTCTCTTATTACTTCTGGCTTATAGAAGATCATTTGCTACTACTTGTTACCACTAGAATCACCCAGAAAAACTGGCTATTTGAACAGGAGCATCTTCTATATTTGACATCAGTACTCTAAGTTTTCTTATTTTGGGCTCACTTGGCTGGGTGTCCAATCACTTTTGCACTACCATCCTGAAGCGAATTCTCTGCAGTTCCAGGCTCCGAAACTTCCTTATGCTTCCTGGATATCATCTGAGGCTTTGGTACTGGCCCATGTGCTCACTTCTTCACATTGTCTTCTTCTTCTCTTGCTCAGAACCACTCCTGCCATTCATCTTCATCGAAATCTGGTCCAGGCTTTTTGATGTGAACAGATGTAAGGATGACATATAATTGTTGAAGGACGACGTAGTACCTAGTAGAATGGACGTGCCACATTAGCTAAGCACGTTGGACATCCTGGAGCGACAGTCAATTCTTCTTCAAGCAATTGACCATCTCTCCAGTATTCCACTCTTCTGCTGTATGCTGCGCTTCATATCTGCAACAGGTTATGGGCCCTGGTGCCCTACAGCTTTAAAACTGAGTTTCTGTGTCTTGCTCATGCCTCAAAAGGCACATATTACGGCCCTCGCCCCTCTATTTTGACACTCATCATCATGTCTGTCTTTGATGCATCCAAAAAGGGCTTCGACAACCTTCAGGCCAACAATTACAGCACCTGGTCAAAAAACATGGAGGCCCTACTCAAAACTCGTCACCTTTGGCTCGCTACCTCTGGAAGGTACAGAGAACCTGATTACGTTGATGCAAATAGCCCTACACAAGCAGAAATCAACAAGGGGATTCCATCGGAGCAAACCGGGACATGACATAGGGGGGTAGGGGGGGGGGGAGGGGGGGAGGGGGTGGAGCCTTAAACACGTAACTGACATACCAAAATTTTGATGTATATATCGACAGAAATAGAAAATTTTGACTGTAATTAGCAATATCTTGATTAGAACTATTGGTTTCCACACCATTTTTTAGCCAGAATTGGGCCAGGAACAACCAAATTGAGGAATTGCCCTGATAATGTAACACAGGCTTTGCAGACCATCTTGATTGTAAGGGGAAGCCAACCGGTAAGCACACTGTGTGCATTCCCACATCATTTACTCAATTTATGCTACTATAAATCAATCTCTCAATATGTCTAGCATGCAATTCTGTCTCATGTGTTAACATGACATATTGCTTTTGCTAGTGAGATAAATCAAAGGTAAATTGGTCCAATCACCTTAATAGCTGTGAACATTCCAAGAATAAAGTCCTCAGAAAACCTGTTCCAAGTTTTTCGGCCACCATCAGACCATGGCATTGAATATCTGTTCCAGGGTTGTTCTTTTGTCCAACATTGTGGGAATATATGTCTTGAAATGGTTGACAGGGATGGTAAATTGTGGGAATAAGATACTATAAAAGGAAGAAGGGGGAGGGCGGGGGGGGGGGGGGGGGGTCCAGCCTTCCTTAAACGTGGTAATGTACATCATGTCTGTTGATGCAATTGTGCAACCCCCTTGGAAATCAAGGACTGGCAGGATTGGTGTGAGACCCTTAATGCAGCAGCAGGTATCATCTACCTTTGCCTTGAGTCTTTGCAAAAGGCCCACATGGAGGACTTCCATATGAGTGGGGATCTGGAAGGCTTGTGGAACAAACTCAAAGCAACCCATCAACAGCGAAAACCAATCACGAGGTTCACCACCTATGACTCGTTCTTCAGCATTCAGAAAGAAGATGACAAAAGTCTCACCAATCTTTACTCCCACATCACTGGATCCATGACCGAAATCCAGAACCTTCGCCCAGCTCAGTTCGCCCTCTCCCAGCTCAATGAGGAACTCCAATGCATGGCCCTTATTTGGGCTTTACCACACCCTGAATACAACAATTTCATCACCTCACTCTTCTTCCTCTCCGAAAAACTCACTCTTGATGGTATTCAGACCGCTTTCCATGACCAGGAGAACAACGAGAAGCTCCATGGCAACGATTCCTCCTCTTCCTTCACCCTCAAAGCCACTACCATCACTTCATCTCACACTTCGGCTGGCCCATCTACCACCAAAGTTACATGCACTTGGTGTCTTTGTGACAACCATACTGAAGAGGAATGCATGATGAAGAAGTTCTCTCTTTCCCGTGATTGCAAGAAAGCAGCTGATCAAGTAGGAGAGCACTCCGGTGGGAAACATTGCCAAGGGGGAGGTGGAAAAGGGGAGAAAGGAAACAGTTATGCAACAGAGGCAAAGGAGGAAACTGCTAGCCTCACAAGTACCAATCCTTCGTCACCTATCGTTTCTCACTGGAATACTGATACAGGCGCATCTCATCATATGACTCCCCACCACCACTGGTTTCACACGTATTTGCCACATGCTATCCCCATTCATCTTGCAGACAATATGGTCATTCATTCTGAAGGAGTAGGGTTGGTGGTGTTCAAGCCAGAGATTGAGGGGGAGGTTGCTGATGAAGTCAAGCTCTGTGATGTTCTACATGTACCTGCATTGCGAAATAACTTGTTGTCCCCTTATCATCTCACCTGCAAGAAAGGTTTTGAGGTCAACATTGCTGGCACCATGGTTACATTCAGTCAAGGCAACAAAGTTCGATTTACTGCCTCTGTAAATGACAACAATATTGGCTATGTCAATGCATGCACAATATCCTTTCCAAATCATACTGCCTTGGCATCAGCAAACTCAACCAGCACCTGCCCCATGGATGAGACTCTATGGCACAAATGTTGCTGTCATAGGAACTGGGATACCATTTGAATAATGTGAACCAAGAACATTGTCAAGGGCATGAAATGTATATCAGACAGTCCACCTCATGATCCAATCTGTCCTCCCTGCCTAGCTGGAAAACAGCACCATCATAACATTCCATGAACATCCTCTAACACCCGCAAGCATCAGATACTTGAACTTGTATACAGTGATGTCAAAGGCCTGCTACAAGTAGCAACCCCTGAAGGACATAGATATTGGATAATGTTTATCTGCAGTGTCTCTGACATCTGGGGAGTAAAACTCTTGAAGCACAAAAGTGATACCTTTGCTGCCTTCAGAGAATTCAAGGCTTATGCAGAAAACCACCATCCTGGTCTCAAGATTATTGAATTCCAAGATGACAAGGGAGGGGAATACATGGGGAAGGAGTTTATTGACTTCTGTTCTGAGCAGGGAATACAACATCGCCATACAGAACCAGATGAACCATACCAGAATGGTGTTGCTGAGTGGGCTAACTGCACAATAGCTGAGGGAGCTACAGCAATGCTAGAGGAATCACACTTACCACCTTCATTCTGGGGCCATGCAGTTTTGACTTTTGTTTATGTTCACAACCAATGTCCAGCTTCATCACTACCAGACATGACTACCCCTTTCACAGAATTTGATCCACATAAAGAAAAACCAGACATATCTAATTTTTGTGTCTTCAGATGTCTTGCATATGTGTTGATACAGAACAAGAAGTGTTGAGCTCTCCAGTCTCACACTCAAAAATGCATCTTTGTTGGGTATCCTTCAGGAACAAAAGCTTGGCAGTTTTACAATCCAACCACATGTCACTTCTTTGTCTCGAGCCATGCTGTATTTGATGAATGGGTATTTCCAGGAAATACTACAAAACCAATCAATCCATTCGGTGACATACAATTCAAAATGAACACCAATAAAGGGTCTGATACAACCATCCCTGAGATGGTGTCTCATCGAGGGGGAGAAAATCCACATTCCAATGACACACCTCCAGGTCCACCACCTCCGTTTCAAAGCAAGAACTCACTTGAGCTCCCTAGTACACCACCAGGCTTGCCACTTACCCCTCTGCCCAGTCCTTTACCATCTCCTCCAACATTTCAACCACCTAGAGCAAAATTTGAGCCACATTATGACAGCAAAGGAATGATAATACCTGAGCCCAATACTGGACATGGTTTCCACAACAGGGGACAGCCTACTCATACCCAGACACAGAGCTCAAGTATCAAATCAACTGAGCCCCATTCCGAATCCACTCCAGTTATTGAACCATCCAACTCTGCACTCTCAGACTCAGATATTGTCGCTGGATTAGCCTTTGCTACACAAACAGTGGAATACCTCACAATGTCAGAAGCACTCGAGTTTGCTTTCCAATCTGCAGATGTTACGATTTATCATGGATATTCACTTTTCTTTCTTATTAGCCAAAGCCTGAGCCATCCCTGATCCCACATGATCAGTAGAACCAGAACCGGGAGGCTCAGGCCAGGTAACTACGGTTTGTGCATACTGCATGACTACTGCATTGTCTTCATACATTGTGTCTATTATTAGTAGCATAGTTTTCGTATATAAGTAGGTAGCTCTTGCTGTAATACCCCAGCTTCGAGCTAAAGTTTATCAATACTGAACTTCTCTCTTAACTCACGCTCGACTAAAACCTTAGTCTGACTCCTTCACTCATATTCAAACTCCACGAGACTCTTGGGTGGCTGTCCGAACGTGAGGCAGCCCAAGTTTACTCTTGTTTGGATCACGTGAGGTTTGGGTCTAACAATTAGCTCAAAGCTTCCCTTCCCTTCTTGCGCACGATGCAAGCAGAAACCCATGCAACAAACCAGAGACCTGACTACCGCTGAGTTCCACCTCGCCCTAGTGGCAATTCTCATCCCCTTTGTCACCATAACTTTAGGAATTGGACTAGGAGTCCTCATTCCATGGATACATGAAAACCAACATGTCCACTTGCAGACCTATGAGCTCGAAAACCTCAAGCAGGACCAGCCCCTACCCCAGCCAGAGACCGAAGAGTACCTGGGTGAAGGTGACAGGGAAGCTGAAAGAGAGTGTGGATGCACTCGCCCTTGGGGCCTCCCACATTTCAATAAGCACCCCTACCGAGCCTGCACCCCCACACCTGACTACGATGAGGATGCCTCGGAATACACCGCCTCTGTCGCCCAGGTCATCAGGATCAACACAGAGAGCACCAAGGAATTCCCTGCCCGTCCCTCCTCCGAAGAGCCCCACCCCTTCAGCCCAGCCCATATCCCTCGCAACTGCACAGCCCTCGACCTCCCCGGACTCTACCAACGATCCTTCAGCCCCCTCACTGATCCTTGGCCACAGCCACCGAGTTATACTCCCCAGCAAATGGAGCAGCTTGAGCCCCAGCAAGAGGGAGAAACTCCTGGCGACAGGTGGCATCGTACCCATCAGCTACATTCCCTCTGGCATGCAACCATCAGAATCCCAGCCGGCATCATCTACCCACCCATCCTCCAAATCAGCCAGAACAGAATTCCCCTTGACCTCATGCCATGGGAAATAACAAGTACTGGAAGAGGAAGAGGAAGACAAGACTCCGACGACAGAGTTGACAGTGGAGCCGCCTGGCTCAGTCAGCAAACAGGAGTGGCCGAAGGCAGGAGACAGCTACCCTGAGAGGGAACTAACTGAAGAAGAAGACAGATATGAATACATGGCGCGATACACCAAAAGGCATGCTGATGAACCTATTGACTCCTGCGGGCAGAAAACACAACACCTGAATGGCAAGTATAATCCTTCACAGAATCTGAAGGCAGGTTCTTAGCGAGTCTAGTCAGGCACCTCCGTGCAATGACTGTAAGTCCTAAGATCGTAGCTTATTCAAGGCTACTGGATGTTATGCTGTGAATTATAGCTTCGTGAAGCAAGGCCTATGCGCGAAGTACTTCAAGAAGAGAAGTGAATCGCAAGCTTGGGTGTATACTGAGTGGATATGAGGTATTGGAATCTTGGTCACGGTTCCAGTCGCTAGTTCCTACACAAGAACTATGAGTTATTATATAATTTTGCTTCACAAAAGTATATTCTGTTGGTGTTAGAAACTAAAGTGCAATAATCCTATCTACGGATTACCCTTTGAAGTCTTCTGGTGAATGGAAAAGAGGTGTGAGAATGCCAATGAAGGTGAACTATTGCCTTCTTGGTTTAAGGACGAAAGCTGAGTGTTAATGAAGCAACAATTCAATACAGCGCACAAGTGTGTTATGGTCTGCGAAGACCGTTTTAAAACACTAGTGTATTGATGTGGACATTGTAAGGGGTTCTTCTAAGCTTGTTAGCTTCGAAGGTTTAAGGACTATTGTGTGGGGGAGTAATTCCCGAGCATATTCTATTGTTCTAGCTAATACACTCTGGGTTTTATACTAATTTTCTTGTAACAGTTCATAAGCTACTACTGTCAGCCTTTGTAACTGCAGTAATTTATTAGTGAGCTTTGCGAACACTTTGTAACAATATTATGCTGTTGTCTATAGTCTTACTGAGTGGTGTAGTATATTCACAGTTCCTCCATTAACGAGTCGTAGCAGCAAGTGGCCCTTTACTCAGCATTATTGGTTGCGCAGTCATCGGGAATGTGACTTCGTGAAGCCGAAAGTTTTATTGGAATGCACCCATATGCTTTCAACCATTAGCCATTATGAGTCCTTAGCCACGCACCGCCTTCGCACAGGCATACCATATGATCATATGGTTGGTATCATGTGATTGGTCTAGACTTGTAATACCGTTATGGACCTACAGCTCAGCCACCTGGAAGGATTGGGCCAATATCTGTTTGACCCGGATATGTTTATTTAATTATCAGTTCACGGAGTGCGTCATATGTTTGCGTAGCCATGTGCATTGAGTGGTTTGCTACGATTCGACCTGCACTGGCCTTGCAACGATTGGTTTACTAAAAGGCCGTGCATGGGAGAACATCAATAAATTGTTATGTGTGTCCACGATTTCAGAGTGCACAGAGCCTCAAGGCTCATCAACACGCATATAGTAGAGGAGATTTGGTGGCTGGCAACCACGCTAGGAAAATGGTATATGGATGCAGAGCTGGAAGGAGATGAATATGAGATGAAAAGGTTGTGAAAACACACTGCCCATGAGCAGGCCACTTTTATGTTTAATACAGACTTTCCCTCGAGCGCGAAACCACCCATTCCTGACTACAACAAATGGAACCCGCCCATCCCCAAGCCACTCCCCGACTCCCCGCCGAAACCAACAAGGCCGCTACAGCAATCAGGTGGACCTCCAATCCCAGGAAACTCCTGACTATTTGCCGGAGCAAATGAGGAAACCACAGCAGAACGAGAAGCTGTAGCCGAGGAATGGCAGAAGCTATATCAAAGCATTCTAGACAAAGAAGCCACCCTGGAAATCAACAGAATGGAGATTGACCAGAAGAAACAGGACCTGGAAGAATTCTGAAAGAAGCACGGATTTCCCCCAAACCCCAACCAAGCCCCGCTGGACCTCCCAAACCCTGGCCAACCAGGGGGACCACCAGACCCCAACTCACCTGGAGCAAGGGGAGACTTATGGTCCCTACCCAGGCCCACCAGACTGCATGCCCCCAGCACCGAACCCCGGACACCCACGAGGTGCAGCAGACGCCAATGCTCTGTTCCTCAGGGTCAAACCCACTATGATGTGACTCCCCAAACTATTCTATGGGAAACACGACAATATACAGCACTTCTTCCTCCAGTGCGCCCTCTATTTCGAAGTACACCAGGGATACTATGAAGAGTCCCAGCGAATCACCTTTGCCACCTCCCATTTTGGCAGAAAAGCCCTCACCTGGTGGGTCCATCATGCCGAACAGTACCTCAGCATCACGGAAGGAAGATACCGATTACCCGCATGGAGGGACTTTGTTGCCCTAGTCCGAAAGGAGTTCGCCGATCTGGCAGTAGAAGAAGTACATGAACAACAAATGTATGGCCTGCGAATGCAGGATGGAAGTGCTAACCGATACTTCCAGGAACTGGAACAACAAGCACAGCTCGCCGGGAGATGGGAAGATCAAGGAGAGAAAAGTCACATCATCGCCACAGTCTGTGCAGGGGTACCTGACGAATACACCATGGCTGTCACCTCCGGAGAAAACATTCCCCACACCTATACCCAATGGAAACACTGCATCCTCCAAATCAATGACCAGCGAGCAGTGAAGCAGGCCTTCGACAGAACCCACAAGGGCTATTGGCCCCAGGACCCCCACAACCGGCAAAATACTCCCCACAGCAATAACCAAAATGCCCCAAGATACGACAATCGCACCCCGCCACCTAGGAACCAAAACACCCCTCCCCAGCTACCCAAGGAACCCGGACCTTCCAGCACCAATACAGGAACAGGACCAGTCTACGGCAGACAAGGACAACCAATGGACATAGACCAACTCCGATGGGAACGGCGATGCTTCAATTGCCACCAGAAGGGTCATTTCACTGCAGACTGCCAACAACCCCAAAAGCCAAGGGACGGAGGCAGAAGGTTCACCTGCAACAACAATATGCGCCACGACAACCGAGCAGTAGAACAGGAGGAAGAATCAGATGAGGAGAAGACACCCTCATCCTCGGGAGTGGAGGAGGTAAAAGATGGGGCCAACAAGTAAGCGATTCTACTCGGTCGGCTGGACTCTCTAAAGGTGCTTTACATACTGCTGGACAGACTCATAATACTTCTGTAGGATTATCTATCGTGCATTTGAATATACCATCCCACATCGTTCCCAGTAAAGCACCCAAAGAATCGCACAACCAGTATAGTATTCTAACCAACATGATGGAGCAAGAAGACGAAGACTACCTCACCAAGAACGAACAGGCCCTGCCAAAGACGTTGACACGCTCGCAAAGTGTCTACGTGTGTAATTTTGCGATATGTATCAATGCATACATCATATAATGGCTGGTTACTGAGATAATGAATAATAGACATGGAGCACAGTGAGAAATGCATAGAGCGCAGTGATAAACACATAGAGCGCAGTGATAAACACATAGAGCGCAATGTTATAGCTATAGAGCACAGTGATACATGTGCAGCATGTGTTATAGAGTTGGGCGCATGACGGTCTTGAGTGATGATTGGTAGAGAGCATGCTCTAACTTAGAATGATACCAGTGAGGTCACACTAAGTATAAGAGCTCAGCACTTGGTACTGAATGCACTAGAAGCTGATCGGATATGCGCTCTATGGAATTGATGAGAGATACACGTGTTACTAAAGTACTACATTGATCTATGGCGCACAGGGCACGGATTGACCGGCGTGCTGTGCTGGGTGTATGGAATAATGCCTAAGTATGAATAACTCTGAGAGAACCCTATTTGGCCATAAAGCGCAGTGCCTAGGCTTAGAGTGGGTAACCCCACCAACCGGTGATGTGCTCGGTAATGGGCCACGCTCAAAGGAAAACTAAACTCTAGATGAGAAATCTAGAGACTAACTCTCACTCTAAACACTCACACTATCACCAATGTTTGTAAGTTCGAGGTTGAGTACAGTAGAAGCACTCGTGTATGATCTTAGACTTTGATAATTCAATGTAAAGCATTTGAAAACTACTTCTGATTCTGATCTAGAAGATGTTTACACAAGATACACTAGTCGAGATAACAAGTTATAACGACGTGGGGTTTTAATAGGTAGGTAGGAACTGGTCTAGTTCAGAGAACAAATGTTGTCTAGGCGAGCAATAGCTGGTCTAGATTACTTCTTAACTCAAACAATCAAAGAACACACAGGTTCTACAAAGAGCTCACAGGCTCTAGAGTTCACTAACTCTCAACACAAGTTCGCAGACTCGAGACAAAGAAGTACACAGACTTCTACAAAGGATACACAGATCCTACGTCAAGTACACAGACTTGCAAAGAGCACGCAGACTCTAGAGTACGCTGACTCTTTCAATTGTTCAAACTCAAAGTGTTCTAGGGCTTATTTCACTTCAACTACTTGTTCTTTCTTATTGGGTGACTTAGCAACGAATTACTCAGTCGAGGACAGGCACTTAAATCCGTTATTGGATTAGGTAGCTTATGGGCCACTAGCACAAACGTGGGGGAATGCTTTCCTGCTGTTGTGTGTCTAGATGATGGTATTTTATAGTATTCTATGTCTAGGTATAGGAGTTGCTTATCTAGACTACTAGTAGCGTGATTATGCATAGTAATACAAACAATGAGTAATTATTCTATAAGAATTGCGTGATTCTGAGATATTCATTCAGTTATACGGGGAGGCGATGGGTTTTTCTATTGCCTAGGAGTGCCATGCTGGTCCATAGGCACTCCTGCCTCCACTTTCCTATGGTGCCGTGTGGCTATTCATTCAGTACTTGTTTAATTGCCTTAGTATCTTAGTGGATGTAACCATCGATCGTGGATTGATCGAGGTACCGAGATTGTATGGTCGCGATCACTTGCATGATCTAGACTGGTACCTCAGGTTCCTGACTAGGCTATTCTTTCATGCAGGGTTCAGGGTTTCTCATTCATTTCTTTTTAGACTAAGTTCATAGAGGATTTTGGTTCCGTCATGACTTAGTAACTATTCGAAGTGGTTTTCAGCTTTGTCGAGTTTGACAAGCTAATCTAGTTCAGGTTTTCTAACTTCTGGTTTTTGAGTTCGTCTAGATACAGTGAGGTCCCGTTTGTGTGGTGACTATGTGTAGTCTGTTTTTAAACAGGAAATAGCAAGTAATCTCGAAAAGCTTGTAGAGTTGACTCGTCTAGATGTCTTCTCTTACTTCCTCTTCTGTTACGGTTTTAGGTGCTTCAACACTGATCTAGATGACTCGACTTAGCAGTGCAAAGTCTCCACTCTAGTCCTTAGTACAGCTAGTAGTTTGCATTAATTTGTATAAAATTCGCAAAATCTACGGGTAGCCTGATACGAAGCATATCACTGGAGAAACCTAGAAACCCAAGTTTAGAATAGGATACAACTGGTATGAATGATTGTCACTCTGGGTATCCTCCGGGAAAATGACAAGTGATATGCCAACACATAGAGCACAGTGTAAAACACATGGAGCGCAGTGCGGGTGGAGTCCAAACCATGAGGAAAACAGGGTCTGGTCTTGAGATAGGCCTCGGGCCAAGCACCGAGTCCCAGCATGCTATAACAACATGCGTGCATTGTGAGCGATAATGTTCCGAGGTTCTAACAGTACTATACAAGGTTGTACCAGTTTGTAAGATGTAGAAATGTATAAATACTGTAGTGTAGATGTAGTATACAAGTTTCCAACCCCCGGTGTAATAGTGACAAGCTTTTTGGATATGCGCTCTAGCCTTTGGAGTTGTTTGAACCTTGCACTCTGTCCATTAGTGGCGAGTTAGAGGTGTTGAACCCCAATTGTGACAGTGTGAGGTAAACAGCTACACGCTCTAGCACTTGGAGCTGTCTGTGACTTCGAGCGAGAGAATATAGACCATCTTTGATATAAACGAGAGAGATCCGAGTCACGAGCGAGGCCACGAAGGCTAGTGAGGCACTCCATACTTGAGTTTCATTGATTGTTTGATTGCGCTCTGTATTGAGATTGAGAGCTTAGTGTCAGTGTAGGCACTTTCTCTATTGTTTGAGGGTTTCGTGTGATGCGAGGCATTACAGGCGGCAGAGGTTCAAACCCTTTGGTCTGATTAGTGCTCGCTTTGTGTTATTTCCACAAGTTGGTAAAGGTTCAAACCCTTTGGCTTGTCAGACGGGGTTTTTCTGTGTTTATTGTGTTCTCTGGATCGCATAGGTTTGAACCCTGTGGGTCTACGATTGGTTAGGAAACTCGAGCACGTAGGTGAAAGTCCTGCAGTTCTTGTGGATTGTTTAGTAGGAGTCGGTTTCTGCTTAGAGCGCAGTGCTTTAAGTTGTGGTTAGTGTGTTATTTGTTGTGTGCTGTGACTATTAGAGTTGCACGCGACTTCTAGAGAGTTGTGGATACGTTTAACGATGTTTGTGTATTGTTATACAACCTTTGCCTCGAGGCCCAGCAACAGAAGTCACACCTCGTGTTTAGAGAAAAGCCTTTGGACTTAGAGAAGTCTAGATATCATATGAGCGCTATCGCTACATGTGTATCTTAGATATATTGAGAATTCAGTTATATTGGTTCGCTACTTCTATCATATCAGAATCCCCCACGAACTTGAGTGTGTTTGTGTGTGTAGTGTTGGGTGTGGGTGTGATCAGTGTCTTCGACGCTGGTGCATTTCTAGCTCTGTGCATGCAGACTCCTCTTCAATGTCCTCGAAACACCCTTGGACGGTGCCCAACAAGCAGAAGTGTGCAGCTTCCCCAAAAAGAAGAATCCCTGGCCGCAAACAACTGCAGCAGAGGGAGCACAGAGTGGCAATAGCCCCGGGTGGCAAGACCAAAGGAGCAATCCCTCAAGGTAAACTAACCGCAACTCCTGTAGATACACACTCGAATGCCAGGGACAACCTGACTAAGGGCGGACAGGACAGCGTGGGAAAGTCATCTCCTGGATCAGAACAGTTCTCAACCAATGGGGCACAAGCGCCTCATCCGCCATGCGAGATAGGTGGTAGGCACGCCCAAAATCCAATAAGTCCCCCTCCATTATTTCCACACTTACACAAAGTCTCTCTAGAAGAGGTGCTGGATGATGAAGATGACACGCCCTACCAACTGGCTGCTGCAGCCAAAAATGCAGACGCATATGGGCCATCCCCGACATGAAAAAGCCCTTCTTCCGAGGCAAGATGCCCAACCTGCGGAGCCAAAAGAACGGCTACCAACGGTGGCAACGTCTTGGTGGAAACACCTGTGAACCCCAGTGGTTCTAGAAAGACAAAGAAGAAGGCCGAGGAAGAATACAACGAGGACGACGATCCTGAATGGCAAGCATACCTCAGGGGACATCACTATCACAAGGAAGGCGACCCCGACGCAACCGACATGAAGGCCTACAACCGATGGTGGACGCAAGTAAAAGAGAACCACAACTGGACAGAGCTAAAGACCATTGAGAAAGAGGAGTCTGGCTACATGATTCCATTTGAAATGGAATGGACATGGCATGCCATCAGACAAGCGACGGGTAGTTACAAGGCTCATGCAATATTAGCGCACTGGACCCACAAGATGCGACAAGCAGAAGCAGACCGAGAAATGCTGATGTGCATCATCACCCTTCCCCGCACCAAAGCACTCAAACAGTTGGAGGAACTCCGTAAACCAGTCCGATACATCCAAAGAAGCGCCTGAGCCGGAGCAAAAGACTTGACCACCAAAATCCGACTCAAGACCCCCACCAACCGCCAGACCCTCAAAACCACTGCCCTAATTGATAGCAGATGCACAGGAAGTTCTATCGACCGAAAATACATCGAGGAACATGATCTACTGACCCAAGCAACCAGTGCCCTGATCCCAGTCTACAATGCTGACGGGACCCGCAACAAGGCAGGAGAAGTCACCCATTTCGTTGAACTACGAATGACCATAGGAGGGCATGCAGAACACATCGACCTAGCCATCATGGACCTAGGCACCCAAAGAGTATTCCTAGGGCACGATTGGTTAATAAGGCACAACCCAGTGATCAACTGGAAAACTCAAAAAATCATATTCGGATGGTGTCAATGTCAGAAACAGCCGTTCACATTACCAGATGCAGACCCAGAAGATAGATGGGATGAGGAGTTAGAAGAAGGAGATACCATATTAGTGGTAGACATGACTGAGGAAATAGAAATCAGGGCAATTCATCATGCAAATGATTTAGCAGCAAAAGCAAGTGAAGGAAAGCCAAAGAAAATGTTCAAAGAAATGGTACCACCCGACTATTGGGAGTTCCAAGACCTATTTTCGAAAGACAACTTTGATGAACTATCAGACCACAAGCCCTGGGACCATGCCATCGAACTCATCCCCAATGCCAGCAATACCCTCGACTGCAAAGTATATCCACTGAACCAAAATGAACAGGAAGAACTTGACAAATTCTTGGACGAAAACCTTTCCACTGGAAGGATTTGCCCCTCCAAATCTCCATTCACCTCCCCCTTTTTCTTTGTCAAAAAGAAGGATGGCGCCCTCCGCCCGGTCCAAGACTATCGAAAGCTCAATGAGATGACCATCAAGAACAGATACCCCTTACCACTCATTTCAGAACTCATGGACAAGCTCCGAGGCGCTAAATACTTCACCAAGCTAGATGTATGCTGGGGATACAACAATGTATGCATAAAAGAAGGCGATGAATACAAGGCTGCCTTCCACACTAATCAAGGACTGTTCGAACCAACAGTCATGTTTTTTGGACTCACAAACTCCCCAGCAACGTTTCAATGGATGATGAACGATATCTTCCATGACCTGATCGCCGAGGGAAAAGTAACCATATACCTCGATGACATTCTCATCTTCTCAAAGAACCTCCAAGAACACCAACAGATAGTCCGATGAGTGCTTCAACGACTACAAGAGCACAAGCTGTTTCTCAAAGCTGAGAAGTGCGAGTTTGAAGGGCTGGAAACGGAGTACTTAGGAGTTATCATCAGCGAAGGGTCGGTCCGAATGGACCCAATCAAAGTCAAAGGAATTACAGAATGGCCCACTCCCACCAAAAAGAAAGAGTTGCAGAGCTTCCTAGGCTTTACAAATTTCTATCGGAAATTCATAAAGAACTACTCCAAAATTGTATGACCAATGACCCAACTCACTGGGAATGCCCCTTGGAACTGGGGTGCCACCCAAAATCAAGTGTTCCAACAACTAAAGAAGCAAATGGTGGAGGATGTAATCCTGGCACTACCAAAGGAAGATGGAAAGTTCAGAGTAGAAGCAGACTCCAGTTAAGGAGCCATAGGTGCGGTGCTAAGCCAACAGCAAGATGGCAGATGGAGACCTGTAGCATTCCTTTCAAAATCGTTGACAATGACAGAAAGGAACTATGAAATATATGACAAAGAACTCCTCGCCATAATGCTAGCACTTGCTGAATGGAGACACTATCTCATGGGAGCGGCTGTAGACTTTGAGGTATGGACAGACCACCGAAACCTTCAATATTTCTGAAAGCCCCAGAAGCTCAACCACCAACAAGCTCGTTGGGTAACTGAACTCGCCAAATACCACTTCTCCCTTCATCACAAGCCTGGGACTGCAAACTGAAAAGCCGACCTACTATCCCACCAAGACGATCATGATCAAGGCAAACAAGACAATGATGAAATCATCATACTAAAGCCAGAACACTTCCGGGCCATGATCATGCCCACCACATCCAACATTCACTCGAAAATCAAGTGTGCTACCAAGAGGACCAACAAATGGGACCGAGGTATCTCCGACTCCCTGAATCATGAAAGAGGAATCACCATGGAGAAAGGACTCCTAATGCTGACTGGAAGGATCTATGTACCCCGAGACAAAAAGCTCAGAGGAGAGATCATTGCAATGTCTCATGACCACCTTACCGCCAGACACCCCAGAATCAACAAAACCAATGAACTCGTCCAGAGAGAGTATTGGTGGCCCAAGATCAAGCAAACAGTTGAGAGATACGTCAAAGGATGCGAGACATGTCAATGAGTAAAATCCAACACTCAAGCACGCAAAGCACCCCTCCATCCCAATCTCATCCCATCAGAACCATAAACCCACATTTCAGTAGACCTAATCACCGGTCTCAAAGAATCTGGTGGATACAACGACATCTTAGTTATCGTAGATAGATTTTCAAAAGAAATTATCCCCGTAGCATGCAATGGAACCCTAATGTCAGAAGGAACTGCCAAAATATTCCACGACAAGGTGTTTGCCATTCACGGTATGCCCCGAACTGTAATCTCAGACCGAGGTCCTCAATTCATCTCGAAGTTCATGACAAACCTCTACCGAATCCTCCAAATTACCCCCAATGCATCCACCGCCTTTCACCCCCAAACTGATGGACAAACCGAACGAGTCAACCAAGAGATTGAAAAATATCTAAGAATATTCACAAGATACCAACAAGACAACTGGCATGAATGGCTCGCTCTGGCAGCATTCACTCACAACAACTGGAAGCATTCCGCCACAGGCCAGAGCCCCTTCTTCACTGTCTATGGACTTAACCCCTGAGTCGTCCCAGAAACAGAATGCCGCAGTCCCTTCACCAACCCCGCCACTGGTAACTTTGCATCCCAAATGCAAAAAACCCATAAACTATGTCAGCAATCCCTCGAAGAAGCCACGGCCAAAATGAAGAACCAATATGACAAACGAAAGGGCAAAGCAGTCGCATACAAAAAGGACAATCTAGTATGGCTCGACACCACCAATCTCCACCTTCCAAGACCAAAGAAGAAGCTCGACGACAAGTGAGTTGGCCCATTCTGAATCCTAGAAAAGGCAGGCGCTTCTGCATACAAACTCAAACTCCCACTGCACTGGCGAATTCACCCCTGCTTCAATGAAAAACTCCTTACCCCATACACACCTCCAGCATTCCTGAACCAAGAACTCCCACCGCCACCACCACCAGATCTCATTGAAGATGAAGAACAGTATGAAGTCAAAGAAGTCCTCAACACTCAAACCCAAAGAGTAAGAGGGAAGAGGGGCCAACCTTCTTGACTAGTAACTGACTATCTAGTAAAATGGGTAGGCTGGACAAGGGAACACAATGACTGGGTGACTGAAGAAGACATGGAGAATGCCCAGGAGTTAATCGAAGAGTATCAACAAAGTCAAGCGGAACATGGAAGAGTAGTAACAGCGGAGGCCATTGTAAACCCTAAAGCAGTCAAGGCAATTGTAGGACATGAATACAAGGAAACCGGGAACGGAACATGGGAATACTTCTATACAGTTGAACGAAACAATGGAAAGAAGATCCAAGTCCAAAACCCAGATGGAGAGGCATGGAAAGAGTATATTCAAGACTATTGGAGTGCAGTAAACGAAGAACTAGAAGAGATGCCAGAGCCCTAATGGCAGTTGGGATGACTGCCTTAACGAGAGGGTAATGTTACAATTTATCACGGATATTCACTTTTCTTTCTTATTAGCCAAAGCCCGAGCCATCCCTGATCCCACATGATCAGTAGAACCAGAACTGGGAGGCTCAGGCCAGGTAACTATGGCTTGTGCATACCACACGACTACCGCATTGTCTTCATATGTTGTGTCTATTATTAGTAGCATAGTTTTCATATATAAGTAGGTAGCTCTCGCTGTAATACCCCAGCTTTGAGCTAAAGTTTATCAATACTGAACTTCTCTCTTAACTCACGCTCGACTAAAACCTTAGTCCAACTCCTTCACTCATATTCAAACTCCACAAGACTCTCGGGTGGCTGTCTGAACATGAGGCAGCCCAAGTTTACTCTTGTTTGGATCACATGAGGTTCGGGTCTAACAGCAGACCTGACATGCATGAAAGCAACCTCCCATGACAACGAGCCTAAATCACTCACAGAAGCCCTAGTGAGACCAAAGGAGGAAGCTGAAAAATGGTACCAGGCTGCACTTGACGAAATGACAGCCTTGGAACAAGCAGGAGTGTTTGAACTTGTTGAATTACCTCCCGATCAAAAGGCTATTGGTGGACACTGGGTATTTAAAGTCAAATGAAATGCTGATGGCTCCATTGAGAGATACAAGGCATGTTATGTTGCAAAAGGATACTCGCAATGTCCAGGATTTGACTACACTGATACATTTTCACCAACTCCAAAATGGGCTGCAATACGAGCTGTACTAGCCTTGGCTGCACTTGAAGATCTTGAGCTCTGGAGCATGGACATATCATCAGCATTTCTCAATGGAGACCTGAACGAAGAAGTTTACATGGAGCAGCCAGAGGGATTTGAATCCAAGAACAAACACTGGGCACTTCGTTTGCTTAAATCCATCTATAGTTTGAAGCAAGCAGGCCAGCAATGGCACAAAAAGCTCCACAGTGTCCTGACCAAGTTGGGATTCGAGCGAGTCTGCTGTGAGCACAGTGTGTGGGTATTCAAACAAGGAGATACACAAATCATTATCCCCATCTTTGTGGATGATATGATGATCACTGCAAAATCAATGGAGTCCATGCATCAAGTTATCGATGATCTCAAGAAGCACTTCAAGCTTCACGACCTTGGTCCAACTTCATATCTCCTCAGAGTGGAAATTGAATGAGATCGATCCACACATATACTCACTCTCAGTCAGCACCAATACATTCTCAACATCCTCGAGCACACTGGAATGTCAGATTGCAACAGTGTTTCCACTCCTCTTGACCCTCACACTAAATTATCGAGCTCCATGTCTCCTTCAACACCAGAAGAATGGGAGAAAATGCAACATGTCCCATACCTTCAAATCCTGGGTGCAGTAGCTTATCTTGCTATTGCAACTCGCCCCAATATTGCCTTTGCAGTCAGTGTTCTCTCAAGATTCAATAAAAATCCCGGTCCACAGTGCTGGGAAGCTCTGAAGTGTTTGTTGTGCTATCTCAAGGGGACAATCGATCTGAAAATCACATATTCTCCACTCCCCAATACAGAGTCTAGCGAAGAACTTTTCACATCATACACCAATGCAGATCACGGCAGAAATCCAGACAATGGCCATTCCACCTCAGGTTTCGTCATTAAAATGGGCACTGGTGCCATTAGCTGGACCAGTAGGCTCCAGTCCTTCGTGACATTATCTACTACTGAAGCTGAATATGTTGCCACCGTGACTGCTGGGCAAGAGATCTTATGGCTACAAAATCTATTTGAGGAATTCAGTTACAAACAGGTGACCTCATCTACTCTCTACATTGACAACCAGTCTGCATTATCTGTCACTCGCAATCCTGACCACCATGGACACGTCAAACATCTTGACCTATGCTTCTATTGGCTTCATGACAAAGTTGATAACGGCCGCATATGAATCGAGCATCTTTGTACCGAGAACATGCCCACAGACATCCTCACCAAGGCTCTCAGCCGAGATCAAATGGACCACATGCTTAATCTATTAAGCTTGAGGGGTACAACGTCGAGGAGGAGTGTTGAAGGACGACGTAGTACCTAGTAGAATGGACACGCCACATTAGCTAAGCACATTGGACATCCTGGAGCAATGGTCAATTCTTCTTCAAGCAATTGACCGTCTCTCCAGTATTCCGCTCTTCTGCTGTATGCTGCACTTCATACCTGCAACAATAATTATAAAGTGGTGAGAGGAGAGAAAAATGGTGTTGACATGTCAATGTCTTTATTTTTGGACTTCTCATAGATAT
Organism: Armillaria luteobubalina; assembly: GCA_030435615.1. NCBI lineage: Eukaryota > Fungi > Basidiomycota > Agaricomycetes > Agaricales > Physalacriaceae > Armillaria > Armillaria luteobubalina. The sequence goes on from JAUEPU010000071.1 coordinate 153,452, forward strand.
AGGTAAGAAGTAATTTGAACCAAAATTGTATTTCAAGAGAGTAATTAAGACCTAGTAAGAAACAATAAGAATAGGAGTGAAAAACAATGATAGGGCAAGCTTACAAAGGTCAATGTACATTCCTCATTGGGAAGCTTCATTGTTGTAGGGAATGGTTAGTCAGATCAGCTGTGGTGATGCCTAGCAACAGAAATTACAATAACAAGAAAAAAATACAAGAAAATGCACCTCTGTCATGCATGCAAATGCATCAAATGCAGCCATGTGTTTTTTCCCATGCATGTCCAAAAATGCATACGCACTTGAATTAACACACACACATGTCGATTTAACACAAATGCACCAAACGCACAAATGCAAATGCACACGCGAATTTCACTGTGCCCAAACACAGAGTACTGTTTGTATATGAGCTGTGTTCAGGCGAGAGTTCACCATATGGCTTGTGTCTATTTGTGAACTTATGGAAATTCATTTAGAATTATGTCACTCTATGGAAACTTGCCTTTGGGGATGTATGCCATAACGATGTCCAGAGATCATCAAACACCCTTACTGAATATTTAGGTCTGGGACATCATTTCTCTGAACAGCTCGTATGGGCATAACCCGGATCTAGAATGGCATGAAGACCTAGATTCTCCTACTTGGTCTATATCCTGGTCTTCCAGCCCAAGCAAATCTTCGTCTAGCCACCATAGTCTGTATGTGAGGATGTCTACCTTTCTACCTGCGATAAACAAAGAACTACTGTCTTAACAGGCATGCAGGCTATTTTCTGGTATATCCTGTATCTCACTGATGAGATCAATCAATAAGTGTTCCCTGTGATTGAAGGAGACCTAATTTTCCCCTTGTGAAAAATACTTCAAGCTATTTCCTACACTAGCTCAATTTGGTAAGAGGATTTTTTTTGCTTCCTGAGGGATTATCTCAACATTAGGGTTCCTTCGTTACCCTCATTTCTTGAGTGTGGCCAACTGACTGGTTTCATGGTGTTCAAGTCCACCATGATCTTGCTAGCCAAATTTACAGGCTTGGATATGGCTATTGCGGAGCATTTTACTCACTCCTAAGTTGGATATCCTTTTACCGAAGCAAACGGCTACTGTGTCCGTGTAGGATAGTGTCATTTAGGTGAGAGATCTCCATAGAACTGATATCTATGGGTACTTACAATGATTGTACTAGTATGATATGCTGAACTCACCCTGAAACTAATACCAAGATGATAGCAAAACATAGACAAATATCCTTGCTAGATGCCGAGATCCAGTTTAACTTGAGCCAGTTAAGATGAGTCTTCTCCTGCCTTGTTGATATCCTTATCTCCATCATATAGCACCAGCAGATCAATCTCCTTTGGCCTTACCATCATCCATCTGCCCATCTATGATCTCATGACCCTTTCTGGAGCCAGTATTGGAAAAGCTTCTGCTGTTGATTCCCTATAAATACTTTCTCTGATGCTTCATTCCTCTTCTGTCTGTGAAACAGCTCACATTTAAGACTGGAGATGTTGCCACTCCGAGACATTACTACAAATTTCCATTCATTAATATCATACATCCTGTGATAATGGGGTTATAGATACTTGTCGCATAGAGCGAGACAGTAAGTAAGCCAATTTTTGTTCTACTTTCTACACCATCCTTTATTTTTGTGACCTTACATGACAACTCAATGTGATGTATCTTAAAACCATAACTTAGCAAATTTCAGGAAGCAATATGAGGTGGGAAAAGTATCTACTTCACTGTTGCTTCATGTTGTTTCTGTTGTCATTCTAATAGAGAAGTCATGTATCATGTGTATGTCCTGCCTTTTGTCTGCGACAACACCGTAGATGCTTGTAAAGCTTTTTTTGTAAAAGATATACAGATTCTGTCTATTGGTTATTAGGACTATGGCTTGGAGAAGGTAACTATTTCTAGTTCTAATTACTACATGTATTCAAGTATGATGTTTCCAGGACCATGACCATAGCGAGCAGCTTATATCACTTGAACACCTTTCGTCAGAGTGATGAACATCATGCCGACTTCCAGAGATGTAGCACTTCCTCCCGTTTCCGGAGTTGATAGGGGCTGAAAGGACGTCTGATGCACACAGTTACATGGTGACGAGGCTGACTTGGGGCAGCCGCATAACTGGCAGCAGTGTAGTGTCACCAACACCAACTACCAACTAACACTAACACACCCTGAGTCTCTCTTTATAGTGCGGAGGGGAGCAAGTATTTTAATCCAACTTGTACCTCGACAATATCACCCTTGACTACCTAGAGCTCGCTCTATGGTACAGCTTCCACAGCTGATTTCTTTGTACCCCTGTCTTGGAGCTTTTAACAAGAGAGTGCACTTTACAGAACGACTCTCAAGGCAAATGATACTTTTGTTGTCCCCCTGTTATACTTCGTCTATACGAGCTCGCTCGATGCCCTTGGCACTACACAAGCAGTTACTCTCAGAACCTTGTTCAATATGTGCCCCCACAAGTCCTCACACACAGTGCGCTTGCTCTAGACGATGGTGCCACGAGGTCCAACTGTGCACACCTACTACACAACTTTGTGCAGTCCCTAGAACAGCCCAAGCTGGCTGATTCCCTTGCTTTACTTCCTTACTGCCTTCGCTACCTTCACCCCACTAAACCTGCACCTGAATGGAACAGAGTCCTTCTTTCTGTACTTTTTTGACTGAGGAACCACCTGCAAATGTTGATGCCTGTGCGCTTTTGAGGCATCAGCTGGTTTTCCATTTTGTGCAGGCCCCAATACGGGGTATCTTCTCAGAAATCGGTCTCTGGCTCTATTCTCTTTTGAAGCTCACTAACTTGTCTTAGTTCGACTGAGCTTCAAAGCCACTAACTCTTATGCGCGCAACAAGTTCAGAGTCTAACTGAAAGTTCTTATTACTATACGTGGGGGGTTTGTAACTTAAGTTCTTTATCTACGTAGCTACGGTATTTATATTGATATACATGCCTGATTACTGAGATTGATACGGGTAAATGCCTGTCAGTGCTCAGCTGATAAGTCCTAGGCCGAAACAATGGAGCTCGCTTGACACACTCCACTATATCTGTTTTTGGTAGCCTCAAAGTCAAACAGCACATGTCCAGGTCGTAGGGCAACCTACGGACTCATACACCCTCAGTGATTCCTCCTCGATTATTAGTAAATGATCTGCCTCGGATTCCAGACCTGAGCCAGATGACAGTCTTCTATGTCTGGACTCAAAGCCTCCAAAGTCTTTTGGGTTTGCTGCCCGCACGCTAATCCTTCGGCCAACAGCTGTTGTTAAGTTGCTGCGCGGCAGTCCCCATATCGTTAGCGCTCCTGATAGCATCACCACTTGCTTCTAGTTGCATGCGTCATATATCACCAATGTTCGGTGATCTTCATTAATTAACCCGCGGTCTGGGTACCAGCGCATCCTGCCCTTCCATGGACATTCCTACTGCTAGTCGGTCCTGCTCGTCGTCCTCCATGCTGTGATGGCCCCCAAGGTGCCGTACACAGGTGGAGTTCTGTGAGCTCCATTGCTAGGTACGTCGGTGTGTCACATGCAAGGGTGACCTTACTGTCCCTTCTGCCGCTTACAGAGGGGAATGTCCACCTGTGCTCCATGCATACTGGTACTTGGTCTTAACGCCATATTTTGCAAAATTACACATATGTACCACAGTGGGGCATGACAATGGTGAACATAGACCTGGGCAATGAGGTAGGACTCGAAGAAGAATCAAAGCTGGTGCAATCCCCTACTCCAAACATGCAGTAAGTCTTTCTTTTCATTAGCAGAAAACTATTTGACTTACCATAACTGAAGAAAGAACCGCTTGTGGATAAGTGCTGTCTGGACTATCTGCTCCAAGGAACGGGATGTAGACAGCCAGTGTGAGGACATATATTGCAGCAGATTCTACCACAATCTCCATGACTTTCTGGTATGGATTTGGTGCAAAGTGTAAGGGTGTTCTAGCTGCCCTTGCTCTGGAGAGTCAGAACAAGATAAGCATAGTACATATAATCGTCATGGAGAGCATCGTGCCATAATAGGCCATTTCCCAGTTGATCGATTTGTCACCCCAGGGACTCGACAGTGTCATGTTTCCCTGTGAATTGGAAAATGGTGTCAACTGCTGAAGTAAGAAGAAATTTTCAAAGACTGGAGGAAGGCTGTGAATAATCCAAGTTCATCTATGCTGATATGTAAACTCTTACTCATTCCACATAGCGTGCACAGGGAGGGAAACACAATTATCCTCCAGCTCCTACTCCAGATGATCCAGCACCTCCAAATCTAGTATGAAATGTCACTCCTGTGACTTAAGTTCAGAGAGAGAGAGACATACAATAATGCAGTCTGCCAATAATACATTGATACCTGCAGCAATACTACTGATCACTGGGATCCACAGTGGGCCACCAGCAATGAGTGCATCTGAAAGGAAATGGAACCTTGTTTCTGCTGTCTCTCCATTCGTTATGAATGCCCATCTAGCATAGAACCACTTTAGAGCCAAGTGCAATGTAGCTATGAAGTACATGAAGATGGAAATCCTGCCAAGAACCTGTATCCGGTGCCGATGGGGAGTGCTGCTTGATACTGTACAAATATTCCCTAAGTTTATTGGGTAGGCAGGGCTCAACAACATACCTATTCTCCATAATACAACTGCTATCAAAGCTGTGTACAATCCTATGTGATAGTAAGTTTATAGACAGGTGATAGTGACAGGAATATGACCATGTGTTAAGGATTCAATGATGACTCCATTGAACCATGCATCAGATGCCTGTTTTGTGACTGCTTGGATGGATGCAGAATCAGGGCCAGTCTGTGACATATTGTAGTTTGGTGTTGAGATATCAAATGGGAGAAAATTACTTCTGTCAATTTGTTCAAGTCTAGTATTATATCTTACATCTATTTTTGAAACATAGTACCAGCTGGATTATTGTAAACCATTGCTGAGTTCAGGCCTCATATCATCAAGAGATTACATGCTAGTTGGGTAGCAATGTGGAAGAATCAAGGTAAATTGGTTGTTGATGATCATAGCTTGTATGGTTTCCATAATATGCACATATAATTGTTCCATGATATTATCAAATGTGTTCTCATCTCAGTCAGTATCTCCTTGGTAATGTCAGCTCCAAAACCTTGTGTCCACCATCATATTAAACTCTTCAAACAAGTATCATACATTAACTAAACATGAAACCAATATGATTATATTTTACAGGAGAGTTAGGTTACAAAGTTATTTTGCATGGGTAAACTGAGCTGTGACACATGAACACTAAATGTGATTGTTTTTATTTTAAACATTTTGATTTGGTGGCCACAGCAATGTCTTGATAGGTGCAAGATTTTATCACCTGAAAGGATGATTCCCAAGAAATATATAAGGCTTATTGCAGGACAAGATTCTGCAGTTCTTCAGTTCACACATTGCTATGCCAGGACTGTGCCAGTCCCATCTCATATGATAAACACCCTCGCATTGTTATATGATGCATTTCTACCTCTCAATTACCCTGTGTTTGATTCTCCTCATACTACATATCATTATGGCAAGTGTGCACATTACCATACAAAACATGGAATTAATTGTAAGTAGATTGAAGCCCTCCCACTCCCAAGGCCATGTAGCGGTAGAGACTGCTGGGGTTGGCCTTGGGAGTATCGATGATGATAAACATGTAATGGTGGTTTGGCACTCTGAACCCAATATATCTATTAGATATGCCAAACCCAAGCTGAGCCTCAGGCTGTAGTAAAGAATAGCTGCTCTTATGAACTACTCTGTTATTTAGCAAGCTGTATACATTAAAAGAACATCTTGGAATTGAAAATTTGAACAAAACTGGAGGGCAGTTCACAAGGAAGACTCCACAGCCACTATCGATCAGAGGGCGTATCGCATCGGAACACACGACACTTTAAAAGCAGTAACTGACCCGGCGAGAGCCGCGCCGAAGGTGCCAGTGCAATTAATGCTACCAGAGACCGTGGTAGTTACGGTACGCTGGACTCTGTGAGCGGCGACGCGAGACGTCGGAACTGTAGCACCATCATCAGTATAGACAGAAACTGTAGTCGAACTAATATCTAGGAGCCAAGTGCTGATACCACCATTCGTACTGGTCAAGACTACAGTCGTAGACGTGAAAACAGTATTGACAGGCCACCAGAGATAATTGAGCAGTGGCTTCTCGATGAGATCGCATTCACAATTGCCTGCCAGGGGAGGGGAGGCGGTAGTTCCAAATCGATGGACATGGATGTGTCCTTTGGCCTGAGTCGTTCGCAGTGCTATGATACAAAACCTACATAGTGCTAATCAACGGTGAAGCTGTGACGCAACTATCAAATCCGTACACCGTACGAGCCACTTTCGAGGGGAAACACCACTACCTTGTGCCTTGAGCATAGGCAGAGCTCGCTTGTCGTGGCATAATTAGCGTGTAACGGCAGTAGGGACCCGAGTCCCTGAAAAGTAGGTATCGTCGGGGCCAGCACTCGACAAAACGCTTAATTCCTTTTTTTTGTTGAACCGTCGAACTGATTATTACGATTGAATAAAGTCAGACGAAGAGACAAAGCCAAAACAAAACATTTCTTGACATACTGAGTTAGCGTATCGGCTAGCAAAGGAAGGTCTACTGGCACAAAGAAGAGAAAAATAAACTCCACTATCGTTTCGTCTATTGGGATTCTCTTGCCAAAGCTGAGAACATACTATCAGGAAACCATAGACCAAGCCTGAGGAGGATCAGAATGTTACGTTTCTGCGACTGGAACATCTTGAGTATCAGTATTTTCCGAGCCTAGGGGACGAGTTACTAACATACTTGATACAGACACTGCTTAGAGCTCAGTCAAATTCAAAACTGGTAGGACTTACCTAGGTCAGAATAATGGTACGGAGGCTTTTAAAGTTGCCGTCGATGCCTGGGTCTAAATGAAAAGCACAAGCATTGCTAGAGGCCAAGTTCCGCCCCTGTGAATGGAAAGGAGGGTTCGCCGCACAAGTTGTGGCACCAATGAAATAAAGCTCGATAAACAACAATAAATAACGCGAGAAGATGAGGCACGGGATCAACGACGCGCTTCCTGGTCACGCAGGTCACGTCACTGCTTCTCTTTTTCCTTCCTACCACCACTACGCTTTCCATCTCCGCAGCTGCGATATGAGGCGACGAAGCTCTGCGTCTTTCTCCCGCTGTCATCGACGAATATCCGTGTCTCTGTCCCGTACTCAATCGCTCAGCTCCATCCAAGAGGAGCCTGAAGATCTTGAGGACCACAGACGTCCTTTGGACCCTGATGACGAGCTAGAGTCTGGTACAAGCACACCAAGGATCCAAATATCTTCGACCTGGACAACACCCGAGCCGGACGACTTCTCTGATGCGCTCCAGTCCCGACTTCTCGAAGCCAAAGCAAACCGCCAAGGTTTTCGTACCTCCTGGATTCGGCAATCGTCCAATATTCCCTCATTCTCCCAATCCTCATCTTCTGCGCGTACTTCAGGCCTGAATCGAATCCCTTCTGCGACCACATTAACGAGCTTGGACTCTGATTTCTGTTGCTCGCCGTGCTCAGAAGATAGAACGACGGTCGATCCCATGCGACGAGGAGAACGAAATTCAAAACGGCGGCGAGACGATTCTCTTGAAGACACCCGTAGCCTCAAAAGGGTTCGAAGCAACGGCGACGGGTATGTTCACTCTTTTGTTTCCTTTTCGTACTGATGCCTTCTGTATCAGATGCTCCCACTTGATCAATGGAAAAACTCCTCTGTACGTGAACCAACTCTTTTAAAAAATATATCTCATAACTGGATGAAGGTATCGAGGTTTGAAACGTTTACGCTCTCGACGACATCGTGATACGCCTTCCCCGAGGAAAAAGCCCCGACTGACTCACCGATCATACTCAGCGTCTCAGCCAGCAAGTCTACGACGTGCACAGTCTCTCCGAACCGATTTTCTGTCCTATTCATCCAACACCTCCATTTCTCGCTCAAGCACACACGTCCGTTTCGTCTACCATCACGTAGAAATCGAACTGACCAATCTTTAGACGCGCATAATCACACCAACTGGTACCTTTCTTATTCCTCGCCTCGGTCAGTCAATCCCCAATGCTGGATGGATACCGACTGCTCCGTCAACACCAGAACCACCTCCCGTACCAAGGAAGAACAATAACGCGCATCTACCGCCTGAATGGTTTCTTCCTATAAGGCTCAGTCCCGTCCGTTCTATGATGAGGCATCCTGTACCTGTTATCGCTCCGCCATCAAATCATGCAGCAGTTCCCCCGTTGTCGCTCCAGGCTCAAGCAAAACGTCGGCTACAACTTTACGTATTGCGGGAACGTCAGTGTCATCAATCATGGGAACTACAATGCCTGAAAGAGAGTACACTCGAAGATTGGGAAGATGCGATTGGCGTAGGTCAGAAATTTCGGCGGGAAGTTGTAGAATGGATTCTCGAGGTATGATAACTTGTTACTGACTTATGCTTGTCTGCTACTGATTTGTAGGCTACCCTACGACGTCAAGAGGGTGAGGATCTACACGACCAACTTACAACCATCTCAACTTCAAGAGAAACCCGGTTTCATGCTGCGTACCTCTTCATTCTATTTTTCTTCCGTTCTGGGGGGGCGACAGGTAAGGACTGGGATGGCTTTGAGGATATGGTATGGGATATGGCTGTCGGTGCCATCGCTGTTAGTGTCAAGGTGATGTTACTGCATTCTCGTTTGTTGCTAGTTACTGATACCCTCACTCTAGTATCACCGTGACTTCCTCCCTCCCCTACTCCCTGTATACGCTCCTAGCTTTCAGGCACTCGCCCCGCATGAGATGGGGTTCGACGACTTGGAGGTAGGTATCCTCCCGTTCGTTACTGTCGCACACTGATTCTCGTTATAGGATGCTCAAGCTGATCTTCTGTCTGCTCTTGGTTACGCGCTCGGTGGGACGCCAGTGGGCATCCTCGACGAGTTGTTGGAAGCGCTTCCTTCAGTGTGCGAGTTATTCCCTCCGAACAATAACGGGGAGTGGGACCTGGTGCTGCGGGAGACCTGGAGGTCGCTGATGATTTGCGTACTAGGTCTGTTTCGCCTTTCTTGTCCAACTATAACCTTAACGTTGCAATCTATCTAGAGCCTGATATCTTGACGTTCCCGATATCTCTGCTTTCGGCCGCGGCGGTAAGCGAGGCCATTTTAGATGTTCTGTTGCACAGGAAAGTTCGCAATCACGCCAAACAGTGGTGCCATGAGAGAGAAGAAGTTGAAGAGGAAGCTGAGGGTGTGCTGTTGGATATCCAGAATGTTCTGGAGATCGGAGAGGTTGGATTTTTTTCCCGTCGAATTTGAGCTTCTTACTGACGAGAACTCCAGAAGGAGATGCTTGAATGTCGAAGGTGGATCGTGGGTGTCAAGAGGGACTGGTGTGTGCTATAGAGGAATTTCTATTCCTTGCTCCGTGTTTCTGGGAATTCGCGTGCTTAATGGAATGGATTGCTAGAGTTCAATGCTGTACTGTCTGAATGTAATTGTATTGTACTGTTGTAGAGCGCTTTGTACTTTTGTTATGAACACATGTAGGACCTTATTTGTTGGTTAGGGCCATTCTGGAAGCGGTAGCATCGACGCATCGCGTTTCGAGCATCGTTCTCTTGGTTCGGGCCAATTATTTTTATCCTTTTTTCGTATGTACATTCTCCTTGCGACGGGATTGGTTTTCTTCATATCACGCGCTGCTCGCGGCCGTATTGCATGCGTGTCTTTGAATTTCCGCCCGCCCACCTCCTTAGACTGGCATGTACGACTACTCCGCTGCGTTTCGTGTATCTGTAGTTAGCTAGAATTGCAACCCAAGCTAGGTTGTTCCCAAGTTACAGGCACCCGAGAACTCGATGCCATTTTTATCGATTGCACGTCTCACCGCTACTTAGCATGTTCCCTAGCCAACGACCTTCCACTTTCCTACCGTCTCCGTCTCTCGTAAATTCTTGCTAATAATCTCTGATTATTCACGATATTCAGTTAATAAGCCAAGATGGAGCACTGCCGTCATTATTCATACCTATCCCGGGTAAACGGCATCTGACCCTGATCAGAGATCTGTCATGTTAAATATATTGAGCTTCTCCAACTAAGTATCTCCATCTCTCTACCCTTCAAATCCAATGTTTTCGCTCAAACCTCTTTTTATCGTGGCTGGAGTAGGTAACTCTGCTGGAACCGGGGCCGCCGCAGCGTACGTATATTATTAAAGTAACCCCGGCAGCTCGGGAGTCACGATGTTCACCGGTTTTAACAGGCGCCTTTTCGCCAAGAATGGATACTCAGTCGCGCTGATTTCGCGTGCTCGTAGCGGCGGTGGTTTGGATGCATTGGCAGAAGAAATATCAGAGGCTGGTGGGACGGTGAGTCTCTCTCCCGACATTTTGTCTCCTCATTCCGTCACCCGTGCTAAGACACAAGTGAAACAGGCGAAGGCATTCTCCATCCCTTCGTACAAGCCCGCATCCATCACCTCAGCTTTTGAGTCAATCGATTCATACTACCCTACATCCCAATACGCCCTACGAGCTGCGCTCTTCAACGTCGGGCATGCAGTCTGGAAGTCCTTCCTCGAGACTTCAGAGGAAGAAATACTAGAGACACTCGACACGAATGTCGTAGCTGCGTTCTCGTTTTCTAGGAACGTCATCACGAGACTGCTGAGTACCCAGCCGGATGGGGAGGTTGGGAGGGGCACGCTGATATTTACGGGCGCTACGGCGAGTTTGAGGGGGAACAGGACAACGAGCGCATTTGCTGCTGCAAAGCATGGTACAAGGGCGCTTTCGCAGAGTTTGGCGAAGGAGTTTGGACCGAGAGATGGGATTCATGTACGTGTTTCTTGTTCTGTCTTCCACCTTTGTTGCCCTTGACTCTCGCTTTGAATTTCAGGTCGCGCATGTGAGTTTCTAAATGATTACAAAAATGCCTTCAATTCATTCGGATACACGCAGGCTATTATAGATGGACGTACGTGTTCTCTCATTTTCGACTCCCTTTGCAGTCAGCTTATGGATTTACCAGTTATCAAAACTGGAGCTGCTGTCGAGCGCAGCGGTGAACAGATGATTGGGCTCAACCCGGACAGTATCGCCAAGGTACGCTTATCTTTTCTGATTACTGGATTTATCCTCCTGCTGATCCTTCCTGTCCAGGCGTATCTCAATCTTGCCCAACAAGAAAAATCTGCGTGGACATGGGAGTTGGACCGTAAGTGAATAAGCCCAGTTATGCTTCGATATCTAATCGTGAACGTTGTCCAGTTCGTCCGGCTGAGGAGCAGTGGTAATGTCAGGGGGATCGCAACTCAAAGCTCGCTATGACTAACTGAAATGAACGTTCGATTCTTACAACGTCCTTAAATCTCTCTGTAAATATTGTACAGTATCCTTTCCTTGTTACTTCAATTGTTGCCAAGACCTCCGAGTTTAAGTGAGCCTCTTGCAATAATCCGGATTCCCAGTCGGATTCTGGAGGGTATCATCAGTATTCGAATGCGTGTTATTGTATTTGTGGTACGTACCAACGCCCAATTGGGCATGTTAACCACCGTACCAGAACCACCCCCAACGGCGAACGTAAAGACAAACACCATAACCTGTTCCCGGCAAGTGAATACAGCTCATGATAGTTACCCAGACAGACGTACCTGCGTGCCACCGTCTAATGCCGCGGACATAAGGAAGTTGTATTTTCTGAACCACCCAGGACGGTATCGCCGGAGATAATACTGTGAGAACACCGCCAAGCAAAACGTCGTGAACACAGAAGAGTTGATCCCGACACTGAGATACCCGAGTGTCCCTAGAAGCACATTAGATGATGGCTATACCCCATAATGCCTAAGTTATCTCACAGCAGAGGATAGGCGTCACGACATGATTGGCGCCTAATTTTGGGTATCGACGGTGGATAAGCCAGAATGGGATGGGTGCCGCGAGGCCGATCAGGATAGATAGTGGTACAAGCTGTGTGTGCGCGAGGTCAGCGGATATATATATAGGCATGAAGAGTACTCACACCGTATCGACCACTAGGAGAATACAGCTGTTTACCTAGTGCTCCCCAAGATACGGCGTCACTGTTAAAGGACTGTTTTTCTCAACCTCAGTCTCTCTATCTATTGGCTATTGATAGAGCTTTACCTGGACCTGCTGGCCAGACCACTAGGCTGTGTGTTAGTGGACGGATCTCGGTGAAACGATGAAATGAGACGTACTACGTTGTTTCCTTGCACATCGAGGAGAATTTCCCGATGGGCATTAATGATAACTTTCATGATAACGTAGTTCAAGAGACCGCCCTTTTGGAATGATCAGTGAGACTAAGGAGCAAGACGAGGTGCCGAAGAAATGCGTACAACGACTGTTCCAGCAGACTGAACCACAAAAGTGACGCGAGGAGGTAGTTTAGTGTATTGTCCCTTTAAGAGAGGTAAGTCTAGCCGAAGATCATTGAGGCTGGGCCCACCATTTTGAGATCTCTGATGAGCCCACGAGCTTGGTTGAGAGTGTTGGCGCCGTAGAGCGTAAAATACATGTTTGTCTGAGGACTTCCTGGCATCATAGATGCGCCAATGATCTACGACATAGCGATGAGACTAAATACATAGATGAGTGATGCAGACGACGCACTTGTACGAGGCTCTGGATATCTGGCACGAAGCCAGTAATTGCGTATACTGTAACGACGAATGGAAGGAACACTGCCGAGATGATGATCGCTGGAGAACGTCGCTTAGCCGGACTGCATACAGTAGGAGATAATCACGTACCGACAATCAAACCCCACCATGGAAGCCCGGAGTCACTAGTGTACACGGTAGCCATAGCCATAGCGAAACTTCCAAAGAAGATGGCTATGTACCACCACATCGGAACCTCGCGGTATACCTTCATTTTGTCCAAGTGGGGATCGTAGCTTTCGCCGTTCTCGATGCGCTGTCAGAAAATTGAAGAAACGGGATGCTAGATTTTCTACCTTGTATTTCTTGACGACCTCGATGATGTCTTTACCGTACCATAACACAACGTGCATGATTGTTGCGCCGATAGCTAGGTTGTTACCGATCTTGGTGAGGACTTGAGAGCTGGCGAACCATGGCAGACCCTAGGATAGTTCAATCGCAAGATCAACAATAGCGTAAACGAGGATCACCTGCACCGCCAATTTTGCCGGGTCCAATCTAAAATCGTCGTTCAGAATGCTGAGCTGATCGTACAACGTTCCGTTCTCATAGAAGAGTGCCTGCGATAGGAACGGGAAATTCTGGCCGCTCCAGGTGTTGCGAGCGTAGCAGGCACAAAATGCAATTCTACATGGAATAGCGGTCAATTTATGTTTACCCATCCGAAAGAAGATGATCCTAACATGCAGATCATTGTTCCGAAGTATTGTGATAATTGCGTCGAGATAGGCGTAAACCTGAATCATGTAAGTATCGAGTTGGTATCTTGGATCGGTAGAGAACGTACAATGCACCCATACTGCCTCCACCGGAACCTACATAGTTCCAATCGAAAGACAAGGCAAACATTCCAAGTCCTTCATTGCCCGCAGCGCCACCTGTTCAGCCTGCATCAGAAAAATCCTGTTATGAAAATCGATTCTCCCTTACCGAAAATCCTAGTGAACCAAGCACTGTCCCTCTTCGCTAAACAGAAAATACTGATCCCCGTCAGGGTCGGGGCTATATACTCAGGAAACCATTCCCAGACAAAGATTGCGACAAAAATACTCCAAAAGAAATGGACGCGCTTCTTCTGGAGAAAAATCTTCTTGCCTCTGTGGAGGGCGTCGAACAGCTGTACGGTGGGTAGCAGATTAGGGAAGACGATGTAAGTGGGATAGACAAGGAATGCGCGCATTATGCCGCCTAGTCCGTATCCTATGAGTTGGCTGCCAATCAGAGTGAAGATGCCCACTGCGGCATTGGGCTACGAGTCCATTAGACAACGACAGTCTGCTTGGCGGATTGATGACGCGTACCTGAATGCTGTAGTACAAGTCGTCTGCGGCAAATATGCTGATGGCGAGGGCGGATTCGGCGGCGGTTGTGGAGAAGATGGTTATTGCGACGTGTTCCTTGATATCTGAGAAGATGTTCAGTCTGAGCCTGCCAAGATAATCCAAGGAAATTTGTTTACTGAAAGGACCAGGATTCATGAACCTCCAAAACGCAGTATCTCTTGTCTTGAGACTCTCGATAGGATTTCCCGGACCGGGTACGATGGTTTCGAGAGCGACGCCGAGTATATATCCTAGGATTTGAAGAAACAACTGTGAAACGAACACAGTTTGCGGCCGGAAGTACTAAGTTGCGTCAGGTACAGATTGTCACAGCGTCGAGGTGGCCCTTACAAATATCTGTCCAAGAACGGCACCGAAGCATGACAGGCCGATACCGAGGAACCACATGCGAAAGGTAGATGCTGGAAGCGTAGGGTCGTCCTCTAGGGAGATAAGACGGGTGGCGACGTCCATGTCGGTTTCTGTATCATCTGGTTAGCCCTTGAACAGTGGTAAAGAAAGAGAGATACCGATGGGACGCTCCTTCCCATCTTCACCCATATCGATGACGCGCAAGTCGTCGTAGACATCTCCTTGGAAAGCGACGTCGGAAACTACATCAGCGGAATCCCTCTTCTCGTCAATGGGGGAGCCCTTTTCATCGGAGTGAAAGGATCGGCTGCGCACAGTACCAAGAGGCTCCATGGGTGGACGACCGATATCCTCTGCCAACAGAGTATATATAGGATATTCGAATCACTGGCCTCCATTCCGGCTGCAGTGGGAGAGTATGCCTCAAAGCAATATCGGCTATACATGGAACACCGAAAGCATTGTCATATTGCTTCCGCTTCCGTGAGGAGACCAGCGGTTGAGAACCCCGGGGGTAGCAGATTCTCAGGCGTTGTGTGAATTTCTCGCACCGTGTGCGCGAAAGCTCCATATAGCGGTACAGTTTTGAAAGGGGTATCTTTATCAAAATGCATTGCATGTGGACCTCAACGCATGCAATAGCGAGATCTACAGTACACTTACGCGAAGCTGCCTGAATATTCAGTTTATGTAAGTCCGTTCTAACTTCTTCTGATGTATATATGTACCAAGTAGACTTACGATCGCGTCAGTACGAGATGGCAGGCCGCAGCTGCACATTGCCGACCTTAGTTGGAAATATATGTCTGTAAAGAAATCAGCCAAGAACCGGCGAGTTACGCTGAAAGCACAAACCTCTGGGACTATGTGGCTCTCACAGCTGCCATGATTTTTGGATTCCCTCATTTTGGACGGGTACGGTACTCCCATTTATACTGAGGGAAGGAAGGCTTCAAGGCTTGAAGCGGTCGAACAATGTACAGGGAGAGTACTTTTTTTGTGTCGAGCATAGGGATATATCACTAGAGAGGAAGAATTACAATACGAAGGCAGCCAGGCGAGGAATCTTGCGGCGTATCGAGAGCTTTTTGTGCTGAGTGTCGTGATCAAGTAGTGGTTTGTCTTGGGTATTCCGTGACAGTGTGACTAGGGTTACTCCAGGTCACTCGGTCCGAGTCAGCCGCTTTTTGCCGGAGGCCTCGAGGTTCGATTATGTTTCTCTCCATCGTCCATCATTTCTTGATCATCTTTAACGGGCACGCAAATGTAAAGTTTCGAACATGCAAAAGCCCCGGCTTGACAACATGAGATTACTCCGTGTTGTTTATTCCCGGTCCGAGTCATCGCTGCTGGCTGTTGGCCACTGGTGGAAGGTAAACCGGACCCGAGTTTTATAGCTTTGTGCCCAGCTAACATTTCGCAGAGCCGTATCAAAGGATGGGCTCGACATACGAAGAAAATTCGAAGCCAGCGAGTACCAAGTTGTCTGTTGGTAATCTGGAAACTGCGTCCAAGAAAAGTTCTCATACTGTAAGCTTATCTATCAGCACGGACCGTTTATAAGCTAGCCAGACTATATCGACACATCTGCGAAGTAAATGCAATAGCCGCAGTCAGACTCCCGTCACTCTGCTAAGTCAATCCGAAAATCGCCACTGATCGCTACTGATGTTGCTACAGCCCTGCCCTCGATGGCCGAACCTTCGCAAAATCTAGTTCATATCAAGTCTTCAAAGTCTGTATTTTGCATATCGTTGATGCAGATGCGAAGTTTTAGCTAAGCCCACCAAACAGATTCCATTGCTCTCTATAGAGGACGGGAATTGATGTTTCTCCATCTGTGAGTGAAAATCTATTCGAGCCCGCGTACCCATTACATTGATTACTCGTTTCTATCTCCGTGAAACTCTGACGCCTGTAGAGTCATGTTGTGGTACTCACTAACTTCTCAGTTTACCGTGATTTAGAATCAAGAGACTGGAATCAAACAAAGTGAGTAAGTAGCGAAAACAGCTACACGCGACAAGGAGGCTAACTACTTATATACCAAGAATTCTGCAAACACGTAAGTGATTGCGCAGAAGATTTTAACGGGAGACTGACTGTCAATGCTATGATAAGCTTAGAAACCTTACTTCCGTCACCAGAGACCGATGTACTAGTGGTACTCTACCTGAGGAACTATCCAAATATTTTGACGGTTCATGGCCCGCAGGCCCGACGCGTACCATTCCCAAGACCAATGATGAGATCTATCCGATCTGCCGAGAATCTATATACGTACTATGCTGAAGGGTCGTTTCTATCCTGACGACCGTTGACGATGTAACGGCTACTCTTGGTGTTGTGTGTCTTATACAACTCTCAACGATTATCGGACACATGGTATCGTTTCCACCAAGCGACAATGGACCCCCCCCCCGCAGCATCGAACCGACCTGCAGCTGACAAAAAAAAATCGTGTTAGCAACAGTACGGAAGGGTCTTTTCGAATCAGTGAAGCCCCCGGGTATGAAGTCTCGTCGCAGTGATTTCGATGCAGTAGGTGACAAAGACACCCGTTCGGTTGGCTATGACGCTGGCTGCCAACGTGAGTAGCATTGGGCTAGCTGTGACGAGATGTATATTTTCAGCAGACAAAGACGGAAAATTTCTCTCCTGTCCACCTAGATGGTCTGCTAACGAAAATAGGAAAATCTGGATCATCTTGGAGTAGCTTTGTCGACGTATCGTTTCCTTTGCATGAGATTATGTGCGTACGTCGCTGGTTCAATGAAAGTTCCTGCCCCAGGAGATGTCCTATGGGACAATATGGATGTGCGCTTGCTTCTTTATGATTTTTTCCTCCTCTAAGATCTACATCTAGAACGCCAAAATCTTTACCATCATCCCTAAAAAGAATTTCGCACATTTGTGCCCCTGGGCCGAAGATGGACTCCTACAGAGCGAACCATTACAGGTGCTCGTGAAACCTCGGCAATAGTCGGACTCTCCTGCATCGTATTGGCTGATCAAAATACATTTCCGTTATGCTGCGATACTCTGATAAGATTGTCACTTACTACACATTGTGGCAACGCCAATTCTATGACAGTGTCCATATTCTAACCAAGCGAGCCAAGATGCACCCCAGTTAGTTTTGTGATTTTGTGGCACTCGGGTTAGATGACAAGCTCTCGGGAAATCGTGTAAGTGGTCGCATGGCAACACGTGCGGGTGCTGAGTACTCGTCCGATCAAAATATAACTGATCGACCGTTCTGTTATCTTTTCACCATCTTCCGAACCCTTGATTTGCCCTTGATGTCTCTCTATGCCAACCTAGCCACCAATCGTTGGGCCAATGCTGATTAATCTTCAATAGTAATTGATCACGCATCCGGATAAAATCACTTTTGAAAAGAACATCTATGTCAAGAATTGGCATTATATTGCAGATGTCTAGCGGTATGTCCAGTAACATGTCTTAAACTAGAATTTAATCCACTCGCGATCTCTTATTTGGGCATGACTATTGGGGACGGCGGGGAGGGGCCAGTTCATCCATGAACACCTCCATGTAGCGTTAGTAAAGATAAGGCTTCCGGTCATTGATATCCGCGACCATTATCAGCCACGCAGCACCCTCCTTCTTTGGCCTAACAATATCTATATCGTTCCGCCGTTTAGGCTCGCTTTGGGCTCGCAATTTCGGCCTTCACGATTGTACGTAACTGAGCTTGCTGTCAGTGATCGCTGCCCGAAGTGGAGCTCCAAGTTCATCATTTGGATTGCCCAAGCGTCTAACACTGGTCATTGAAGATTGGGGGTTCCTTGGTTGCCTTAAATTGATCCGCCTCTCTCAACTCAAAGAGATCGAGAGCCTTTGAAAGGGTTATTGATCCGCGGATCGCGAGGCGCGATCACATGACGATGCTTGGAAAACGATTTTTTAGTTCGCTTTGCGCGCAATGAAGCTTCCCTTCTTTTTTGCATATTAAAGTTTATTAATTACCTTCTAACAATTTACTTCTAGTGAGCTGAATGCACTGAAGCCGCGTTGATTGCACGGACGTCTGTCACTCCACCTTCAAGGTTTAATATTGTCAATCTCCACTCTATCATCGCTGCTGCTCATTCATTCCTGTCAGTGGTCGGAGTGGAATCAAATCGCTTCGAATGACGTCCGAATAGCCCGTCATCGTCATGGTGCATTCCACGATGACATAAGTGGTGCTCTCACATAAAAGAGCAAGTGTTCATCCTATCGTTACGCGCGATTGTTTCTTCTGCCGCTACAACTATGTCGGTCGAGTCAGGTTCCACATACAAGATAAGAAACGCCAAATCAGGGACGCTCTTGGACCTCTCTGGTTTGGACAACACAGCGAGTGGGTTGACCCATTTCCCTTTGTTCTCAACCGCACTAATTTTTGTGGATCCCAGTCATTGGATATCCTGACCATAACGGCGCCAACCAACAGGTATGCTTCTGCTGCCTTTCATTCAGCTTTCTAGTTTTCTTCCCTAATTCAATGCAGTGGGTCCTTACATGGACCGGTCGCTCGTGGACTTGCCGTTCAGTCTCCTCGAACCAATACCTTGGGCTCGAAGGTACTGCTGGGAACGGCACCAAGCTCTTGGCTGTTGCTGAACCTTTCGAATGGCACATTTGGCACGATGAGATCGATCAGACGACCTTCCGGTAAGTGTCCACCCATGAAACAACGTTCTTGCCGTTCACCCATACCCTATAACAGGGTTTTTGCCCCAAACACGACGTATAACTTTGATTTGTGGAACTACGGAGACCCTGTTCCAGGCGACCCGATTACACTTTGGACCAAATGGGATGGCCTGCACCAGACGTGGAGGTTTGAGCGCGGTAAGTAGGCGGTTCTGCTATTGATACCACGCATGTTACTGAATGGATTCATGACCAGTTAATTAATCGTTTCCACAAGGAAGAGCTTGAAGGTGACGGATACCCGACTTTGATACAATAGGGCCTTGAATCCCCTGCGGACAGCATGTAATTATACGTCATTAGACTCTTGTGGACGTTGTGATGTATCTAGATAATGCATAGCATTAAAATCAGTCTAGTTCGAGATTCCTCGAATGATATACATCGACAGGTAGGAGTTCACTCCCTAGTCTTTCGTTCTTCTGGCATCGTGATTCTCTTTCCACGCTATAAAGGATGTAAACTAACTGAGGATCGGTCTCGGTCTCGGAGATAGGAGCTACGCTGTAAGGGGACGTGAATTTCTATGGAGTTAGTAGTCCATCATGTCTTTAGTTTACATACATGCGGTCTGCGCGCAGCTACGTATAGCATTTTAGCCATCTTCTCTTATTAACGCTTAGTTTCTACCATGTTTTCGTGTCTTTAACCTAGCTTTCTTCATATACGCCCGACTCGTACACATTGCTGGGATGAGGGCCTATCGTGTGGAAGATCCTTTACATACTCCTGCTAAGTTAATATTGCCTCGTCTGAAACCAGCTTGAACATAATAGATTCTACCTCGTCGTCGCCATCCAACATAGGCCCCTTCTTCTGCTCTTTCGCCGCTTTGCTACCCTCATATGTCAAATTTTGCGGTCTGAAGGCATACTTGTCACTTTCCAGAGGAAGTTTCCTCATACGAAGTTCGGCCAAATCAGTATGGAGAGTCAGTCGGAGCATGGCGGCAGTGGGACGGAGACAGTATGCGGCAAGAATATTTCGAAGCACGTAGCCTGGAATACCTCGGTAATAACCTGAGGGAGGGTCAATGGAGCGGTCGGCAACGACCTTGATTTCTAGGAATCCCAAAAAGTTCCAGATGTGTAGACAACGTATAAGCTGTTGCTATCCCAGAGCGTCAGCCATGAACAGCGCTGCAACATGAAAACAACGCTCACAACCACATTCTTGCTGCCCTTTACTCGAGCACTGATGTCGTCAACACGAACAGAAATGCTCCGGAGATGAACACATAGTAACAGATGTCCAATCATGAACTCACTCAAACACCAGATCCCCGGAGCAGAAGATAAGATATCAACCATGGTCAAGTGAAGGGCATGTTTCTGAATTACGGGCAGGAACCAAAAAGAACGCGTCTCAACGTATTCGCTGTTGTCCAATGGCGTTTTGAAATAGATGTAGAGCTTTCGCAATCCAGTATAAGAGGATAAGTACTGCACTAGGGCAGGGTGTACTTCGCAAGGATAGAGTGATAGGTATTTGAGATGTATGTTGGCATCCCAAAGGTAATCCCAAAACACGGCCGGTAAAATAAAGCTCCAGATGGAGAGGTCCGTGAGATGTCGCAGGTGCGGAATGAGCGATGGAATAGAGGATGGATGTAGAACTATATCACTACCACTTAAATATAGAACCTGGACTTTGCTGAACTGCCCAACCGGGAATTTGCTGAAGAGCGAGCTGAGAGACAGAGTGACGAAGTTGAGGTTATCGTCTAGATGAAGTCTATGTGTGACAGAGAGGTTGACAAGATGTGGATTATTTGCGATAAGAGAGGGGATATCGTTAATGGGTCCGCCTTGGCTGACGGTAAGGCGACGAATATTGTGGATTAGACCGAAAGGGACGCTATTTGGTCGATTCTGATCGATGGACATCGTAGACAGAAAGGGAAGGCTGTCGAGGCGTAATATAATTTCACGGATTATTTCTGGGTCTAATGTTCTAGGATCGAATCTCCAACTATCGCAGATTTTCAACGTCGTATGAATGTTGGAATAAAAACTGAACTTACATAACGTAGCGCAACGACTGCATAAGCGGTATGGCAGCTAGAAGCAGTTCCTCTATACTCCTTCCAAGTATCTTGTCTTCCTGGATATTCTTTAAGGAATTCCAGAGCCGGCTGAGTGGCTTCCTACGTCAGGTACCAATTGACTTGAAGATGACGCTTCTGGCGTATCTTGCCAGCCGTGCACCTTCATTTATTTGCTTCAAGCAGTTTATGGCCTCTGGTTGCGTAAATCTCATACTCTTGAAGTCGATAACGATAGTTTCGAAAACAAATGGTGTGGCTATCGCGCAAAAGAGCTTACATGTCGATCGAAGTAGTTTTTGGTCGGATAAAGGAGCCTAGTTCGCATTAGATACATTTTCACAATGTCAGAAATAAAGATTGACCTCAAAAACTATCTTCGCTAAGAGCTCTGGTGGCAATGAGAATATGGGCATCGTCGGTGGAGAGTAAAGAGGTGCCTTGTCACGTGAAGGCTAGAAACTTGAAATTTGAAATCAAATTATTCTGTTCGTCTCCTGCTATCATGTCGATTCTTGCCTTACGTGCAGAAATTCTGGAAAAATTTGTCAAGGTGAGTAGGCTTCAAAGTCGCTCTACTCAAAATCTGATTTTATCACTACAAGGCCGTATATGATAGTTATCGGGCAATTCGCTTGACTTGCAAGGTCCTCTGCGACATTGCCACACCCTTTGTGTTCGAAAATCTCAACATAAATATCCAACATATCAAATATAATAGGTCACAATCGATATATTTTCTCAAGGAACTGTCCAGAGGCAGGCAGCTGGCCAGATTTGTCTGAGCCATCCATTTCCAGTCGTTTACGATGGGCAAAGGATCCAATGTCACTCGGTTATGGGGTGCGATATTGATCTTCAAGAAAGAACCTTCATTCAATTCGACCGTTGTAAGCCTCCTGCTAGCGGCCGTTCCACTGATGCAGTCCTTGGAGCTCTTCCAGTACGTTTATAAACTTATTCAATTTCAATCTCGTTTACACCGAACCTCCGCGTAGAGATGTCCGCGTTCGGGTTCATAACCTCGTCACCGCTTGTCGCTACAAGGATCCATCACCTCAGATGCTGGCTCTGCGGATAAGCACGGATCTTGTGTTTTCTTCGAGCTCTGACACCGCTCATTTCCGAGCGAGGGATATTCCTTTTTTTCAGATTACCTCTCTTCTTCGGGAGAACAGGTATTAAAGGCAGCAGCAACTAAGCACGACATGGGCCACCCGAAATTCCAGAAGAATATGATGCATGAAGGATATCCTCTGCCTCTATCTATGTCGATGTACTTTCAGGTCACATTGTACATCATAATTTTATCCGATTTCTTGTGAGCAGGAAAAGGATGGCTAAGAGAAATTCGTGATTGCTCCATATCAACCCACAGGTGATGCCAGACCATCGCGGCCTGCCGTACCTCAGGCGACCATCAATCTCTCCTTGCGTTACCTGCAGAATTACTCGGAAACATTGTTGCCTGAGTAGGCCAGAGTCTTGAGCTCAATGTTCCATCGCTCTTCTTCATAGGCCACTCCTTTCTATGATACCAGCTACTATCCTGCAATATGACTGATCCGTGATCTCGCCTTACCCTTTGTTTTCGAACGCTTCTATATAGATTTAATGAAGATGGAAAGTGACGAACCTCACGCAATCCGCTTTCTCAAGAAGCTTTCACAGGGATGACCATTAACTAGATTCATCTGAAGCTCCAGATCCGTACAGATACTGCATATGGTCTGCAACATCCGACAACGGGATCCAAAATCCCAGATATATATATACATTTACTTAGTTGCTCGCCTCGGAGACAGATACTTGGGCTATAGGACACACACAAGTTTTCTATTCCTAGTTTTAATGGAAACATCTAGTAGTGATGCGAGGCTTGAGGCTATATAGTACACTTTGAGTAGGTCGCTATGCAATTTGTTGTGAAACGGGGGGTCAAGTTCGTTCCCAGTATGTGTGCATAGTGTTCAAGCCAATAGTATTGCGCTTGGCTGAGCTCTGCAAACGCATGAGGATCTACACTACAGTACCTACTTATATACTAAATGACTGTTTACTAGAACTTTCTATACCTTTCCTCAATCTTCTTCCTTAATAAGACAGATCGGCACGATGCCGGATTGCCAAATTCCAACACAATTACATCGAGACAATTCTTTCTTCGCATTGGCTCGATATTTGAAGTGTTATCGTACGTGCGAGTGGTCAATCGTTCAATAGCTCTCACTCAGTACGTATGCCTATGAACTCCGTACTGACAATTATAATGATATGATGTACACTATGTATGTACAAGCAATGCGTCAGTTCTATATCATTTCGAGCTATCATACGCGTGAGCATCCGAGAAAAGTACAACAAATGCCATGACTACACCTCTACATCTACACCTATCACTACAAAGTCCAAGTCCATACGTAGTACTAATCATTATCGTAGAATACCTATACAAAGTACGTCTTACAGAACCGTACCCAGCTCCCCGTCTACAATTTCATCTAGAAACACCGACCTGTCCGGACATCGCACAAAGTACCTATCGACCGCTTTGACAAACCTCTCTTCGTACTCCTTGGGTGGAAGCACCGTGACCTCGCCCTTCTCCCGGCCGGGCAGATTTAGATTTTGCTTCGCCTTGCTTTCGATAGTCTTTGCAAAAGTATAGCTACCTGAGACATAGTCAGTGAGTGATTTTAGAGACAGACGAGCGAAACAGACCTATAGTATCGACCAAGCCAACCACCAAGAGTCGCTCCGGCCCTTCTCCAATACCCACAAGGAGAGAATAGTCCATGACATTACCCTTCATCAAAAACTCCGCATCTCTCTGTATTGCCTCCTTCAGCATCTTTTTCGAGCGCGGGTCAACCAATATCGTCTTTTCACGCTGCATATCAATCCACTCCCCATCAAACATCGTCTTGCCTTTATTCTCTTTCGCTTTATGCTCCCCGTCCTCCTCCGACGCAACGGCAGGCTTCGACCGTCGACCCTTCATCCCTTTTAGGTCAAACATCCTTAGCCCATACGCGTAGCCGTAGAAAAGGTTCTCCATTACGACCAAATCCACTCGTTCCCCGCCTGGCCCTTCGACGGAGTATACACCAAGCATCTTCACCATTGTACTATCTCGTCCAGATGTACTGTTGATATAAGCAAAGTACTCCGGCGCTAGAGACAAAAGAACTTGTCTGCAAGAAAGTCTATAAGCACGACTCTCTGAAGGACGCACAGGTAAACTTACAGGTCCGCCACCCCCCACTTGCTGACCAGCTCTTTCATGATATACCGCCCGTCAACTGTGCGCCAGAATCCAACACGACTCTTGCCTCCTTGTGCATCCCACCCCTCCGTCCGGCGCAGGCTCTTTACGTACTCTCCTATTCCTTTTGCCCCGCCCTTACCAACCCCACAACGCCTCCTTAGCTCCTCGAACTCTCTAGCATAGTAGACCGTCACGCTCCACTTCTTCGCCGTTCCACCTGTCCCTTTGACCGACAGATCACATCTCACATGTGGTCGCTCGTCGATGCCTACCGCATCCCCCAGAAGACGAACACTCCTCAAAGCGTTCGCAAAGAACGAGCCTTCTCTTTCCCTGTCTCTGACAGTACCCAGAGTCGGCACTTCGAGGCTGTCTTTCGGTGGTAATATAGGAGCGACAACCGCTTCCTCTTTGGAAACCACAACGCTCGCACTACCAACGCTTATCAGACTTCCGGCTGTGCTGCCTTTTACAGTCCCGTCCTTCTCGTCACCTATCTTTCCCTTCCCTAATCCAGCCAAGCTTCCAAATCGACCGCTCATCCCGCCTACGCCCATCACCAATCCGAGGCTGACACCGACGCCTTTCCTACAAACATGCAGTTCGTGATCTTCCAAATGCCACTCTGGTGTAGGCGTTGGGGCACGAAAGACTGCGGAGAAAAACGATGCAGTGGATGACGACGTGGAGGTGGATAGGGCGGGAGAAACGACAGCCGGTTTGGAAGTAAACGAAGACGGGGGGTGATAAGATGAGCTCGACGGTGGTCGTAATGGTGGTCGATTAAGCGATTCCGGGTTTGACATAGCTTCAAGTTCGGCTTGATATTTCGGAGAACTAGATGGGCATATTATCAGTAGTCTGGACAACAGTAGAGAACGGGAAAAAACCATACCTCAGACACCATGCAATAACACTCCCCCAATCATCCTCCCCGACAACAACATTACCTCCAGCCAAGACATGGCTCTTTTCTCCCCACCAATCAGGAGTCGACGATATCGCTCTTCCTTCAGACCTAACGGTGCCTTTATTGTCCATAACCGTCATCGCCAAGTTCTTATCCGTCATCTGAGGGACTTTAGCCCGCCCTTCGAGCTCTTCAAGTGCCCTTCTCGCCCCCTTCATGAATCCCCGCCGGACATCGTTGAGTCTCTCCACGGGCGTACGCCCTAGCTCCGCGTAAAGGGCCTGTTCCTTTCGGTGGAATAATTCTCGCAGATCTGATATCGGTTTCTCGGTCTGGGTGGTAGGAGGATAAAATCCCGAAACTTTATCATCCTTGGTTGACACCGCGGGTAACCCGTCGACTGAGCCTGGCTCTAAGGATTCATCGTCGTCATAATGAACCCACTCAGATGGTACTCTGGGAAGAGCTTTCGACCGGGTCCACCCATGTTCGTACTCCTCGTCTGAACGTCGAGCTTCATCTGCTTCCAGTATATCCAATCTCTTGCCCATATCCTCCCACCAAGCACGGATCTCCCGTCGTAGTTCGACCTTCTCCAGGTTATCCTCGTCTTTATCTTTCGCTTTTGATGAAAACGAAGATCCGCCGTGAGAAGTGTCGCCCTCGATAACTTGCACGCGCGGCACCCGTACTTCGTAGACGCCGCCCAGCTCTTTCCGCCAGAACCGTACCTCCTTCCCTTTGCCCTGGAAGTTGTACCATATCTTAGGGGGACCAGGACAGGAGCATATCGTCGGTGAGGGCGGGCGATATATAAGCAATTCGAGGAATTTAGAAAACGACAGTAGCCTGCACAAATGAGAAGACGTAATCAGCGAATATGATCCAATGATATACGCAAAATTATTCAAGTAGGTCTTTGCACTTGAACAGACGCCTGCCAATAGACGCCTGACGAAATTGATAATACCTGGCCGAGAAAAGCCAGAGTGTCAAGGAGACGGCAAAGAACGAGGAGATGATTGTAAAAATGAGGCACTGACCCAGCATTCCCGAGACTTTTCATTTCGGTTTTCTTTCCACATGTGGTACAGCTCAGGTATAGCGAGAGTTTCACGTCCTCGTTGTCTTGATCCTTCTCCTCCCTCTCTTCGTCGACAATCATTACATCCTCCTCCGAAGAATGAGTGGTCTCCGGTCCGACTTCAGCAAGGACACTGACGTTCGCATGCACCCATTTCCTAATTCTTGGACCCACGGTATCTTCCTGCTTCGCATGGAACATATCTCTGACAACCTCTGAAAGCCTCTGATCTCCGTGTCCGTAAAATCGGGCGCATTGCTCTGTCTGATCCTCAAGGTACAACAATCCTTGCATCTGTACCCAAGCCTTGATGCTTGCTGGTTGCGGAGACGGCGTAAACAAGATATTTGGGCTTGTCGTTAACAAAGAATGATGTGTAGTAGACTGTCGTGTCGGCGGCTTGCGATTGCGATGCCTAATATGCTCGTTAGGCCGTTCCTCGGCGACAGAGAGTGAATGGGAATGTCTATGAGAAAGGAGCCGCTTCAACCTCGGAAGTGGTGCGTCCTCTGAGCTCTTTGTGGGTGTTAACTCCAAGGTTCCGCTCCCTGGTTTTCTGGTACCGAGTGGTCCAAGGCTTCGGCTGTGAACACTGGAGCTAAAGCTTCCGAACCATGAACGCACGCTGCTGGGAATAAAGGCATTGCGCCTTGACGAACCCGATTCCATCTCCACGGGCGAGGAAGTCATACGTGGCGGGGTAATAGGCGAAAGCATCGGTGCCGATGAGGGGAAATTGAGCGATACCCCGCATCCCCGCAAGAACGCTTGCTCCAGCAGAAGCGAAAGATGGAGGTAGACTGCGCAGCGAATTCGGTCCTGCCATATGTCCTTGTCTAGTTCTGGATTTGAAGCAGTGACGATGAAGGTGCCACCAACGTGAGGACCTACACGAGACAATCAAGATAGATGAAGGACTACCATGGTTACAACGAACCTTTCTCTTCAACCATAACGCTGACCTGGTCCGTTTCCGCGGCTGTAGACGAACTCCCCATCTGACCTAAATTCATATAAGTGAGGAAAAAGTGGATTAAGCAATGAAAATTGCAAACCTTGCTTTCCCACCAACATCTCCCCGTCCCATGTTCCAGCTTTGAATTCTACGGCCACTTTGTTCTGGGCGCGATTCCTAGTGGCGGCGCGAACAATGTAGAATCCGTAGTCTTCAACAGGTTCCGGTTGTCGGCGCTCCATGCGAACGTGAATTCGGACCGCAGAATTTCGACCTCGTTCTGTCTGAGAATTTCTCGCGACGGAACTGGCGCCGCTGGCGACCCCCAAGTCGGTCAAAATATCCACTGAGCTCGTCGTGGTGGCCAACGCCGGCAGCAAGACTCGACCCATCTCATCTAGAGCCTTGTCAAGAACACAGGGTCCTATTCCAAGGTATTCTAGCACCTGGCCGCGATGTGTCCTCCCCTCCACCCATAGGTCTCCTATGTCGTCCTTCGCGTCAATATTGCCGTCATTACCACTTGAGTCCTTGTCGATAGTCAGTGAAGAAAGCGTTGGGGTTGTCGATGGCAGCGAAGGCAAGGGCTTCTGGTGGGCGTTCATCCGGGCATGGATTCGTCGTCGTCGTTGCGGTCGTCGGTCTTCGTTGAAATGAAGGGATCATAGAATAGATGTGACGTCACATCATGTGCCTTCAGTATTATTTTAGATAAATAAATAAGTAAATAACAACTCTCCAATCCTCGACCTTCACTACCCAAAACGATACTCCGAAGTCCTGCACTTTCGCGTCGATACATAACGATTCCCAGAGCCTCTAAAACTCACTCACCCGGGACACCGGTACTTGCAGGGTTTTCTGTATCATACAGTCTGCATTGACTTAGTACGCTAGCGACATCTTTTCCTCAGTCATATACTCTTCAAAATGAGCCACCAGTTTTATTCCAGACTTCTATATGTCGATTTTTAGCTCTATTATACCAAAACTTGAATCATGATCTTACTAGTTACGCTAAAGAACGGTAGCCTGGCCACAACTCCAAGTTTCGGTTTTCTGGGTGAACCTTTTGCCTTTATCTAACTATACTAGCAGGCATATAGCTCTCCCAAACTCCGGCATTCAGATATTTCTACGAACCTGCCCTTTGAAGTACGCAAGATAGGACATGCGGATCAACATCTGAGCTTTGTAACCAAAATAAAGCTCGTACGTCGTGTGTATTGCATAGCGACATGTTACAAATATAACCCATAGTACTATTCATCAAGGTAAGACAAATTTGAAAAGTAAAGAATCTTTATTAATCTTTTGGAGAATCGGCCTTTGAGTCCTACCGTGCACAGCCGCGCTCGGGGTGAACAGTGGAAGAAAGCTGTAAGCCTGCGATTCAGGCTCCCATCGACATGGGTGAAGCTGAATACAAAATACAAAATCTGTATTGATATACAAATTAAGCATCCGAGGGGTCGGGTCTGTGCACTGGAATTTCATTACACAGTTCACAATGTGAACACAAACATCCACCTTGAGAGCATCAAAGGCAGCGCTGGGTGGACGGACCGTCAAATCGGTAGATAACGCGGCTCCGATTTTCAGCCCTTCGAGATATTGCCAATGTTGAACATTCTCCAGTAGTTTTATCTGTGAGTATGCCGTTTTTCAAATTCAGAAAGGGGACGCTGTTGAAAAAAGGATTTACAATAACGTTCTCATCATGTTTGACTTCAGCCCTCTGCTCATCGATACTGATGCCAATATATACGAGATTGGTACACAACAATAGAGCTTTGAGCATACGAATGTCAAAACACCAGAGTCCTGCATATTCGGGTTGAATCACGACA
Source organism: Armillaria luteobubalina (assembly GCA_030435615.1). Lineage (NCBI taxonomy): Eukaryota > Fungi > Basidiomycota > Agaricomycetes > Agaricales > Physalacriaceae > Armillaria > Armillaria luteobubalina. The sequence goes on from JAUEPU010000071.1 coordinate 182,768, forward strand.
CTTGTTAAACTCAAGGAGTGTGCTGGGATGATGTGATGACGAATGAATCGTGAATGAAATTTGTCCGGTGCGTCTTCAGTATACACGTGTGCCAGTTGCAGATGTAATGCCTTCAATCCATGATAACCTCCAAGATAATCCAGGAACGATATGGTGAGTGCATAGTATGATGTTGCGCTACGAAGATGTACCTGCGCGTCTAACAAGGCGCTCCAGAACTCATCTGGAATATCGAAGCCCACAGGTAAGATGAATTCTGACAAGTTCCGAAAATGTGGGATAAGAGCAGGAACAGTTGACGGCTCTAGAATGAAGTAATTGCCTGCGAGGAATACTGTCTGCACAGAGCTATGCATACCCTCGGTGAATGCACTGAAGAGGGAGAGCACAGGAAAGTGTGGCGGAGAAGTAGAGTCACGGCGACGGTTTAACACTTTTAGTGAGACTAGATTAGGACTGTTGGCGATGATGGAAGGAACGTAATCAAGAGGACCATCTCCGTCAATCCTGAGTCTGGTCAAACCATGGAAGGGTGCGCAAGGAATGTCGTTATCAATTCCATCTGCTACTATCGAAACAAAATGGAGATGGGGATGATTGCCTAGCAAATAGATGATTTGCTCCGTTATTTCTGAGCACATCCGTGAGCTATCGGGCTTCCTCCAACTAAATCAGTGAATGGATATTCATGAACTCCAGAGGAAGTTGATACTCACTGGAACTCTTGCAAACCTCGCATCTGCGGAACAGCGGCTAAAACAAGCTTCCCTATTATCTCGTAAATTTGTTCCTTGCTCTTTCACAGTAAAAAGGCATCCCGAAGACTGAATTTGGGCTTGTCGATGCCGCTGGAGGTAAGGAAATACAGAGATCGGACGAATCTGGCCAATCGTCGACCCTGTGAAAGCTCTTTGAGGAAACGAATTGCGCGGGATTTATGCGCTTCAATCTTCCTTAAATCGATATAAATGTATTCGAAAACAAAGGGTGTAGCGATCTCGCAGAGGGTTTGGCATGTCAGTCGGATCGCTCGACGATCGGTCTACAAAGAAAGATAAGGGCCGATAGAAAGTTCAGGACTCTAACTTACGATAATAACAATCTTCTCCAGCAGCTCTTGGGGTAGTGCTAGAAGAGACATCGTAGTAGGAGGTTAACCAACCAGATCAGGCGCTGTATTTTAAGTCGTACACGTGCTGTATCTAGACGCCCGTTGATCGATACGAAAGAAGGCAATAATTCTTGACTTGGCATCAAAGAAACAGAGTTAAATACACACTCGGGATAAGGGAATGTCCATATGACAGGATTTAACAATACGCCACATCAATCATCACTAATATCTTTGTGTCGAGCCCAGAACTTGTATTTCCTCCGCAATATCCTTCGTGCATCTTTCCTCCCCCAATCCTTCAAAATTTCCACCTTGAACACGTGAGTCCCATTCTTTTCATCCAGGACCTTTGTCGAATATCTCGCAAAATTTGATGAAAAGAGAAATGCCCGTCTTTCCAGCGGCAGCGGCACGAAACGAAAAGCCAAAATACGCTTATGGATGCGACTAGCGGTAGCTCGAAGCGCATCAAATCCGAAGGATTGAGACACTGCGTGTATTACCAAGCTCTGGATGTTTGGCCACAGCGTTACGACGCACTGTAGTGTTCTATCCTATCAGGAGAATCAGCTATCGAATCTATTGTTTCCCGGATGAAGTAGGAGACACACAATTACGTTGTCAGCGTCCACTCTAGTTCCCGCTTCATCAGCATGTACATGCAGTGACTGCAGACTGAGGCAAAGTTCCAAGGCATCCAGCATAGGATGGTCTAAGCACCATGGTCCGCTGCGGCTGGGCCTAATGTGAACTTTCGTCAAGGACCAAGAATGTAAGGCGATGGCGTTCGCGAGAAGGTATGACACCTGGAGATCATCAGGTGTAGACCGGCCCCGTATGCCTAGTGTCAGTTTACGAAGTCCTGAAAAGGACACAAGATATGATAGCAGCGCCCTCTCGAGACCTCGCTGGCGATGTGAGAGAGACGTTAAGTGTATTTCTTCCTTGCGTAATCTGTCCCAGAACTCATCGGGTATGGATGTAGTGATACCTGTGTATAGATTCTTCAGATAGCGCAAATGGGGTACAAGAGTGGGAATTTCGTGTGCGCATAGTCGACTGTACTTTCCACCGCATAATGTTAGCGTCTTCACGGTGCTGTAGGTTCCCGAAGGCCAGCGGCGGAAAATCGATAAGATCGACTGTCTCTTTGTGGATCCATTGCCATGGCGGGATCGAACATAGATATATATACTTTCTATGTTCGGATTGTATGTGAGGAAATCGAGGATCTCGTTGTCACTATCTCCCCAATACTTGATGTCCCGAATGTGACGAAATGGATACCAAGGGATGTCCCATTCACCCAAGCTGTATATCTTTAGGCTAGACAACAGCGGCAGTCCTCCGAATCGTTCAAACATCAGCTCAGCGTAACTTGGTCCTGAGTCCACATTACTCCTCCAACTGCGGTCAAACAGATTATCAATGTTAATGGGCGCACCGAATTCTGAGAAACTCACAATAACGATCTCATTGATACCATCGACGGAATCGCTTCAAGGAACATCGTATCGAAGGAATGAAGCCTATCCTCTCTCTTCTTGATTCGAGCTTGGGTAGTGAAACGGGAAGGATTGCGCTTAGAGCGATCAGGCAGAAAGAGGGTAAGACGACGGATGCATCGCGCCAATTTCTGACCAGAGATAAGCGATTGGAGAAAGACGAGAGATGAGCTGGAGTGTTGGGTCCAAGATAGGTCTATGTAGACCGCTCCGAAGACGATAGGTGTGGCAACATCATTGAGAAGTTTACACGTACGTCGAAGACGCCCGCGCGTTAGATGGTCTGCCTACCAGAGAACTTCTTAGTGTTTTACTTTTAGTATCGTAACCTGTGTACTCACTTCAAAGGCAATCTTACTCTGAATTTCGCTGGGCACTGAGAGCAACATCGCAGACAAGGATTAAAGCTGTAAGCGAAAGGCGCCCTGGAATCAGATTGAAATTCAGACCTGAGTCAACCCTGATCTGAAGAAGTTTGGCATCAAGAGGCGTCTATGCGAGGGTTCTGTGAAGATTTTACCACTGGAGCGTTACTGACTCCCTTCTGTGCTTTAAAAGATAGTTATTTGCAAAATATAAACGACAAATGTCATTATAGGAGGCTATAGACTAAGAATTTGCACAACATAAGAGGTTGACGGCCGGGCTGAGATTACGTTGTCTGCCGGTGATGAGCGCCGACCAATAGAGCTTGGTGCATTGTTCCTTAGACTAGACCTACAAGCGAACCTTATCTTTTTTTTACGCGAAGCTTCCGAGATTCAATGTTGGGAAAATCAAACAAACGATAGCCTGTAGCATTGAAGAAATGTCAGAGTCTGAGCAGGATCGGAGCGGTGCAGATCAGGTTTCGCGACAGCGCGTGGTCGCGCGCCTTTTTCTTCTCTCCCACGATGTACTCAGCGCCGAACTCAACATTTATCACATACATACTGCTTTCCCTCCCTCACCTTGACTCCATCTGCTTGTAAGTGATCAATCGCATAGCTAATAATGGCTCTCTTCCGCTAAGTTAATTCAGATTGGTTAATTTTTTTTTGCGTCGCTTGACGCGGCCTCCATGAGAGGAGTACGGAGTATGATTCCTTTATCTAGTAAGAGCTCCATGTCCGAAACCTGCTCGCCACGCTGGATCACCAAGAATATATCTTCGTTTTGATTGTTGGCCCTGCAATAATGTCGAGACTCGTAGAGTGCCTCATGCTTTGGCTTGGCAGCGCTGCACCGAGGCGAGCTCCACCCGTTGACGTCTGCGCCTTTGAGTGATGAGAAGTCGTACTATCTTGGTGTCTCGAGCACGGACTGCGGTGAAGAGAGGTGTATTGCCGTAGCAGGAGAGGGTGTATGGAGTTGCCAGGCTAGAGGTAATGAAATGTGATGCGAGATCAGAGTCATGTTGGGCGATGGCGAGGTGGAAAGCATGGGATCTTGCGCATGACTGGACAGGAAGAGGTGGTGGAGATGGTGCTATCTCACTGTCTGGGGTACGAACCACTGGCGTCGAGTAGCTATAATCACCGCACGGTAGTGCTGATGGTATAGGGAGGCGTTCAGGATCAATCATAATGTTGGACGACAATGGTGAGTCAAGCACCTCTTATATATACAGTTTAGTGCTATTTAAATTGTAATTTCAATTGCTCGTCGATCCGTGGGAGCTCCATGTGTACTTTCCAAGATTTCCCATCGTGACTTGGATCTAGGCGGCTGTGAATGTATAGCATTGAAAGAAGTCAAATCTGTTGACTGCTGCCTGAGCAATGACGTCCACGATGTTCTGACAAGACATGTTAAAACAAAAATGTTGGAATACAACACCCAGACAAAAAAACCTGCTGAAAAATATTGCTGCCATTGCATCAGGCAACGAGCAGGCGGCGGGATAGCTAAACCTCTGAGATGTGCCATCGTTTACTAACTAGGCTGCAGAGTAGATCGACATCGATGATGATTTGGCGTTGCTACCGGCACGAGGTCCCAATAACGAACGGCCGCGCGTGGCACAATCCAGACATAGCGATCCATGTGCTGAGACCATGAAGGTTCTTCCCGTTGGGATCACGCTTTCGAGTATGTCGCGCGGAGTAGAGACTCTTCATGAGGTACTACAGGAATTCATATGCAAAAAATCGTTTACAAATAATACAGTGGTACAGTACTGAAAATACGAAAGACGTTAAAAACATTCCGCGGCAGCTCTAAAGTTGCAAAGGTAACAAATTCTAACATCTATCCAACGATCAACAAACCCAATCTACGTCGACCTATATACCATTTTGAGCCCATCACATATGTCTTTCCACCGCTTGACATCCTCGGCATCTTCGAAAGGGACCGTACTACAGCTTGCGAACCGAACATTCTCCAAGAACGTACGCCGAGGTGGGTTCTCTTTGTCGCTTTCAGAAGTGCCGGAAATTGGACCTGTTCCCTCCTCCTTTATCGTCTCTGACGTTCCTTTACATCTGGATTCGAGCATATCGAAGAACAATTTGGTGTTAACTGAAGGAAACTTTGGAGAAAATGTAAGGTTGCGTAATGTTGGCAATAACAAGACCTGATCAAATTTTTTGGTCAATCCCACCAGAAGGACGTCAGGGAGAGTTGTTGTACGGAGATAGAGGTTCTCAACTCGATCAACGACGCGGAGAAAATCGAGAAAATGTCTAATATTTCGAGGGTCGTGGATAAAATTGCAAGCGAGATCAAGAGTCTTCAAGTGGGCGGAGGACGTAGCAATTTTGGGAAAGTGAACGATTCGATCGTCAGGGAAGTTGAGAGTCAGATATGAAAGTGACGGAAGTACGAGGAATCTGAAGGTATGAGCGATAGTACCGGAATGAGAGGATCGTGTTTCTTCCGCGACGAGATCCTGTACTATTGGAAATGTGAGGGGAGAGCTTGGAGCGGCCTTGGAACTTGCACAGTACAGAGATAAGTGTTTCGCCGACTTCAATTTCTTCATCGCAGTCCAGCTATGTTTATCAGAGGAATCGTCACAAGTATAAGCGGTCAAATTGGACCAGGGAAGACGAAAGACAGCACATGGATAGGCGTTGCCGCGAGACTGAAAGCTTCGCAAGTGAAATGCAGATCTGAATGTATCCACAACAATAGACCGCTCTGAGGAAGGTGTGGTGTCTTTGATCCTCACAACGAGCTCCCGTAATCTAGAGAACACGTTACCTGAAAATGCCGCAACCGTGCTTGGCGGCAGGTTCATATACAACCGTTTCCATCTGCACGTGCTGAGCTCCAACAATGCAAAAGCAGGGTGCTCTGAAATGGACGAGAAAAACCGGAATGAAGTGATACGGACAGATCAGAAGTTCGAGAACGTTCGAGCTGGAGGCCAAGCCTATAAAGACAGGTCCTATGCGACACACGAAATTCCTTGTAACGATAGGTGTCGAATACGACGGTAGACCAGAGACGGGGTAAAGAGAGAGCTACGTCTCGCCACCTTCGGCTGACACGGGTGAACGTCTAAGGTGGGCGTCGTGGGTCGAGGGAATCTTCGGGTCCTTGAGGCTCCGTCACGATGTCCAGCCAGTCAGACACGCACCATGAGAAAATCTCATAGAAAATTTCGTTCGACAGCGCGCGAATCGGCTGCAGCAGCGTCGTAGCATCTGAAATGTATAACGTGGTTCGTTCCCTTTCCCGTAACAGCGTTTCCAACGCCTTTCGTGTCTCTTGGATTTTCTCATCTATTGCTGAAAGAGAAGCAGGTGCATCCCTGACGGCAGCCAGGAGAGAGGGCATTTCGGCTTCCAACGGCGGTCCGTTTTGGCTCAAAAGCTCGGCAACACGAGTCGAACGGAGCTTATGGGGCTCAGGTATTGCAGCTATATGGCAAAATGAGCAGGGTTGTGACATGTTCACAGTTCCTCTCGGAAATAGTCAATATATACGCCCTTTCACAGCGTTAACAACACTCACAGATACCGCAGGTTTCCGGTCGTGAGCTTCGTGCCGAGCAGAAATACGACTCAAGAGAATTCAAGAGAGGGCGGGATACGCGTTTTGCGGTGTCGGTGTCACGTATAACTGCAAGCAGAATACACTAGGTCGACGGGGATGGTGGTTGAAGCTGAGGTATTGATATGCTTACTAACTTCGAAAGGGAAGGTTTGAAAAATCGGTCACAAAGCGTCACAGAATCGGATAAATCGGGCAGATGCGGCGGCATCCTTCCCCTCCTACCTGAATGTACCTATTCCCGTGCATGGAAAAGCCTTGATCCCATTGCTGACTTCGTCGCACCACTCTTGCCATTGAGAACCTACGATGGGCTGAGCGCCGTTGTCCATCTGTCCCTCGTTCTCGCTGTTCATGACGCTTTGGTCTGTCAGGAGTGGAGGACGAAGCGCATGCTTTGTTGTACTGCGACGGATCTGAATAATTGGAAGATTTTCGAGCTGTTTTCTCTCAAATCAGTGTTCGCAATGGCCGCCAGTCATTTTGCGAATCTGTTCAAGTGGGCGACGTCTGGTTTTGAGGACATACATCTAAGAGCAGATGATATAAAAATGATTTCGAGGAATTGATGCGAGTTATAATACGCGTCTTATTCCAGATAGATCACGGTCCTGATTCACGGATAGATACATACAAGGAGAGGATGACTAAAAGCAATGATACCAAACTCGAGAGCAACACGTAGATGGGGAATACAAGATTGTGAGAGTGAAAAACATGCGAGACGATAACAAAAGAGAGTTGTGGATTTGAGAGAGACAAAAAATGGAAGAAAAAAACGTCCACCGTTGGCAGGAACACTGACGTCTTCATTGGCTTATACATTCAAGGTCAAGACCTTAATCAACGTAGGACATGATTCGAGGGAGTTGACAGTCCCTTGGTCCCGTGATAAAAAGCTCTGTGGGAAGACCGAGCAACGAAGTGGCAGAAGTGTGTGGACTCGGGCTGCTTGGAGGGGACGGCAAATAACATGCCTGGTCTGTTGGACGCGTCTCCATGGGCGGAACTCTATACGACATCGATCGGTAGTCGCTCAGAGGGGAGGGCGAATGCGGTGGCAGCATATCCGAGTCGTTGTCACTTGGAGGAGACACGACGTGGGGAGGGGCGGGCGCCAAGCCGGGTGGCGGAGTAGAGGTCGTTGAGAGACAAACTCCCACGGAAGCGGGGGTGGGTGCAGAGACAGAAACGATGGCCATGTCGACGTCGACGCTGTGGTTCTTGAGTGGTGGAGTGTCGAGTTCCATCCCTAAACTAGTGCCACTGCGAGGAGATTTAGGCGAGGCCATGCCGACGCTTTCCGCTTTGTCCTCGTTCTCGTCTGTTTCGTTGCCGGTTTGTCGGACGAGCCGTTCCTTAGGTTCGTACCCATGCCGGCCTATCTTGTGTCGCGTAAGTTCCGAGGAGTCCGCCGTTTTGAAGGTACAGAGAGAACACGTCTTGTTTTTTATGTTGTAGCTGAAAGTGAGCAGTTAGTTAATGAAAAATGAAGTATTGCAGAGGACCTCACTGCATTTTGTTCATGTGGGTTATCAGATTCGAGAGCTGCAGACACGCAGTCTTACAGCCGGGGAATGTGCAGCGATGCATGCTGTCCGGGGAAATCAGCGCTCTCGAGAAACGAAAGGAGAGAAAAATATAGGTACAGGGCCTCCTTTTCCTTCTTCCCCAGGTGAAGTATTCCGTGGCGCATTAAGTCATACTTCTTCGTGAATGATTTCTTACACTTGCGCTCAGGGCATGGGTGTGGGCGGAAAGCAGAAGCGACGCCCTGCGAAGTAAATAATGTTATGATATCAGACCCCGGACGACAGTGAAGGTAACTCACAGGCATGATAAGGGCGAAATAGGACAGTAGTTGGGGGTACGAAAGCAAGTGGAAAAATGACTCTGCGCGCCCAGCGGCGAGGCTTAAATTCCCAATGGATATCCTAATTCAGCCACCGAGAAACTATAAGGTTTGAACTTTGTAGAAGCGCGTAACGCGTTAGTTTTATTGAACCTGGTCACAAAGAGCAATTACTACCGTGTCTGGGTAAGGGGGTGTTCGAGAAGTCGAAGAAAGAAGGAAATACAAGAAGATTGGAATAAGGAACAAGAATGTGAGGCGAGGGATGCCAAATATAGGACCAAAGTAGTCCTGGAAAATCATATGTGGCGTCTGTTTTTGTCCAAAGTGTGCTTCTACTCAAGATCAATTAACGATGAATTTGGCGACCACTCTGAGCCTTCATAGCCTCCAGAATCGGGGCCTGCAGGGAAATCAATCCGAATTCGGGAGACAAGGTAAGTTTGGAAACTTTAATTCCCCACCTCGCCCTGCAATGTCGGGGATAGGTCGAGTGGAAGTCAACGATCAAACGAAATTCACCGGGGATACAGGACCAGACACAGCCCCGTGTCGCATGTGTCTGAATCCATCAGTCACTGATTGCATCCATGTACTTACCAGAAAGATAACCGGATCGATAAGAGCGGAGAGCAAGCTTCCATGGCCGACGCCTTCTGCTGAACAACCGAGAAAAAACAAAGAAACTGTCTTCCTGCGTAGTCAAGCACAGTAATTGACGTGTTTCAGGGTTTTCCAAATCTCTGAATGTCGAGCTCTTCCACCCCAGACCATGGAGCAATGCTCTTCACGCACGGTCAGGTAGGGTCAGGTGGAAATCTGGCCGTTTGACGCCTTATTTCCTCCGCGGACTAATATATGCTGTCCGACATCTCGGGTACATAGCCTGACCAGAATTTACGGAAGCGAGCAGGAGTGGGAAGGCACCGCGAGGTTGCGCCTAGGTCGCCATGAACCAGTCTACATAAAGGACCTTGGAAGCTGGCACCAAAGCGGTAGGCGAGGAGCGGGACACCGCGTTTTCCTAGATCCGTCTTCCATTGTGAGTTAGGCTGCCATTGGACAGGACACCAAACAGTATTGAGGGCACGACAGAAAAGAGAGAATCGAGATTCCCGACATGGGCGCCACTTTGATGGTGATCGATCTGTACGTGATCCCTGGGCCTTTGCCCTTGCCTTTCACATTTACAAATCTTCATAGACCGATATATCGCCCTAGTAGATCTCCATTTATTGCTCATTAATCATGCATCGGCAAAAAACAACTGTAAAGAACACCGAGAAAAATACTGTTCTTGTACTTTATGGAAAGTCAAAAGTCTCATCCGACAAAACCTTTCCGGGGTCTTTGTAAACGTTCAAAACGTGAAATTCGCCAAATTCTCTACCTTCAATCGTAAATAACTTTCAGCTTATCACATATCTCATCCCAACGCATGATGTCTTCCGCCTTGTCGAAGGAGGGCTTGGAACCGCGTTTGAAATGAAGTTCCTGCAACAAAACACGCGGAGGTGGGTGATCCGCGGCGTAATCTTCGTCACTGTTGACACCCACGTCGCACGGCTCCTTTTTGATTTTGCCAGTCCCCGCGTCGCTTTTGTATCTGGACTCCAACATACAAAAGAACGAGACGACGTTCAAGGTAAGATGGCCTGGAGAAAATCGGAGTATACGCAAGCTGGGCAGAACGTGGCTTCGATCGGCCACAATAGTCATTCCAATAAGGAGACTATCGGGAAGGGTGCGTGCACCGAGACGAAGGTCCTCAATTCGAGCGGTGGTGTGAAGAAACTCAATGAAATTTGTCACGTTTTCTTGATCATGAAGGAAATCACAGTGGACGCTAAGTTTTGAAAGATAGGTGAGAGATGCAGCAGATTTGGGGAGGTGAACAACACGATTTTTGGGAAATTCAATGCTCAAGGAAGTGAGTGATGAGAGAACGAGTGAGTCGAATACGCGAGATATGGTTCCACTGCTGGACTTCTCCATCTCTTCCATGATAACACTGCATATGGATGGCATTTGGATAGGAGCATCTGGAGAGGCCGTAGAGTCTCTAAAGTATAAAAATAGGTCATGGACAGACGTGAGTCTCCCCATGACAGCCCAGTTATGTGTGCTGGAAGCATCCGCGCATGCGTACGAAGTCAAACTGGACCAAGGGAGACGCAAAATACGACATGGATCCGCATCCGTTCTTGTATGGAACGTTTGGAGGGAGAGGGCAGACTCAAATGTACCGACAATCATGTCTCGTTGTTGGGAATTTGACCCAACCTTGACTCTCACAATCAGGTGGCACAAACGAGGAAATGCGTTACCCGAAAACGCTGCCAAGGAACAAGGTGGCACGTTAGAGTAGAGGTATTTCCATCGGTGTGCACTAGCCTCGAGAAGAGCGAACGCAGGATGGTTGTGCAAGTCAGAAGAAGAGTTGCTGCGAATGAGGACAGCGAGATCGCACTCTCTGGCGCGCGAGAGCTGGGTGCTGAGCCTGAATAAGCATGTCCTATTGGTAATTTTGAGCTCCGAGTACCGGCATAAATCGAATATAATTGTGGACCATAACCGGGGAGAAGATAGGGCGACATTACGCCATCTGTTGCTAACGCGGGTCAAAGTCCAAGGAGGTCTCTTGGGATCTAGGGACTCTGCAGACAGATACCCGGTCGATGTTCTGATATCTCCCCAGTCGTATACATACCACGAAAATATCTCGTGGAATATATAATCCGAAAGTGAGCGAAGAGGGTGGAGCAGCATTTTTGCATCTGCGAGCTGAACTTTTACCATCTCCCTTTCACACAGGAGTGCTCCCAACACCTGCTGAGTTTTAGCAATAATCTTGTCAAGCTCTGCAAGTCTTCCTGGTCCGTCTGCAATAGCAGCGAGTAGCGCAGGCTTCTCTTCATCCAATGGTGGGCCGTTCTGCCGCAAGAGCTCAGCTACGCGAGCGGAACGTAGAGCGTACTGGTCTGGTAGAGACTCTATAACGCAATGGCCGCAATAACATGGCATTTTCTGAGACGGTTCGTGTCAGTCTGTGCTTCAGTCGGCAATGTACAAACAAATCTTACTGCAAATCCGATTTTTCAACAGTCGTTCCTTGCCAAAGTATTAAGTCGAAGTGGAAACACAAGATCATTAAGGATAATACGAGTCCCGCTACAATTATGACACTTTAGACGAGAGAACGGCAAACGACGATTCTGAGATGGTGGTTCTTTGACGCCAGTAATCTTTGATCGCATATAGTGACAAGTTACATCGGCATATCCGGCATGGCATATTTCTTAAACTCAGTCTAGTGCGACCAACATCAAGCCGTTTCGGCTGGGCGTGATGGAGTTCCGATCTCAAACTCCGCGAGACGCTCTGCGAACGTGAACACATGTTGATTGCATGTTGAACCGGCTCTCAATAGCGACCCTAAGTAACTCGTAGTTCTCAGCCTAACCGCAATATGAATACAGAGTATAGCGCCAGCACTACGCCTGCCAACTAAAGACTGACCATTATACATGCCGTGAATAGAATTGTCATAAACGTCGTTGAGCCCATACTATACAAACTCGAAAGTAAACCCAATCAGCTCCATAACAAATTCAGTCTCTTCAAGCCCTTTACAGGTTTCGCAGGAGGTTCGGGATTTTGGTTCGCAATCTCGATGTATTTACGAATAGGCATTTCATCTAACGGCACCAACTTCGACTTGGTGATAAGCTTGTGGCCAAAGTAGAGCACGAAGATGAGAGGGATGTTGAAATAGGATGAGAAGAACGTTTCCGTATCCCATTTGTTGTGAATGAATACGGCATATCCGCCGGTGAGAAGAATGAGGCAGAAAGCGAGCAGGCCGAGCCAGGCGGCGTATGGTTGGAAAGGTGATTTCCACGGGAGCTCATCTCGAGAGATACCTTGTTTCTTCATACCGTAGTAGAAACGAAGATACACGAGACATATAATGATCCCTGGAACACGGTGAGATCAGATGAAGTGATAGCTAGAAGCTAGGTAAAGGCACTCACAGTGCACGATAGCGGCAGCAGAAACGAGGTCCTAATATCACAACGATAAGTCTCAAAATACGAACTAACTAGTACAATACGCGCCTGGAACCAACCAAAGACTGTAGAGGCACTATCCTGCAACGTCATGTACGCTAGAGCCATGAACGCCGCCAAGAAGCTTACAGCCACATACGGTACACCAAACCTATTGACACGGAGGAAGATCTTCGGTGCGTGTCCTTCCCGCGCGATACCGTACAAATTCCGCGAGCCATTAAGCATGACTGAGTTCCCCGCAGACCACGCTGACGTCAGGACGATGGCATTAATGATATGCGGAACGACAGAAATACCCGCTCGCTTCGCGGCGATGACGAATGGAGATTGGGATGCGTTGCCTGACCCTCCGAGGAGGTTCGAGTCATTTGAGGGAACGATCAAGCCGACGATGAGGATACCGAGGACGTAGAAGATGAGGACCCGCCAGAAGACGCGCTTTGCGGCGAGAGGGATGTTTCGGCGGGGGTTCTGTGTTTCGGCGGCAGCGTTGGCGACGGTTTCGATGCCAGAGTAGGAGTAGGCGGCGTTGGAAAAGGTCGTCCAGAAGCCGAGAAAGCGCCCGAGGGAGCCTTCGATTTTGAGATATTGGACGAATGGTCCCTGGGACGAAGGATTCGGTGAGGATTTTTTTAGCGGGTAGGTAGTAATAGGGACGTACGGGATTTCGCCAGTATTGAAAGCCGTATCTATGATGATCAGGACCGCCACCTAGAGAGACGGAAATGAAAAATATCGACGGGGTTAAGTGGTGATAAGAATACCTAAGTCAATGACAAGACCCTGGAGATGATAGACTTAGCGTTGCAATTCATCCTATCAACAGATTGCCTACCATGATGATCAGCCCCACCACCAACATGATTTTCAGAATGGCAAAACCGAACTCTAGTTCTCCATACACACGAATGAAGAGCAAGTTCGAAATGATGAGCAGGATTCCAAGTAGGGTGATCCATAGCCCATTACTTATGGACGACCAGAACTGTATGAGGACTGCACCAGCTGTGATCTCTGCGGGGAGACTGACGCAGTTCGAATACACGTAATTCCAACCCATCGCGAAGGACAACGCCGGGTCGAAGAAGTACTCGGCGTGACGGACGATGGCCCCGGAGAGGGGAACAAGGGCAGCTAGTTCGGCTTGGCAGAATACGACGCATGATACGAGTACACCGACGAAGGCGTAGCCTAGACGTGTGTTGGTCATCGATAAGGGAGAAGAGGTGATGTTCTTTACCTAGCAATGCACCCACTGGACCTCCTCGAGCGATGGCCTTGCCAGATCCAAGGAACAGACCTGTTCCTATTGTCCCAGCGAGCGCAATCATTCTGAAAGAGATAAGGATTATACGGTAATAGTTGTCGAGGAACTTACTGGATATGTCTCTGACCTAGACCCCGCCTGAAGAACAGATATCAGTAGCGCAACGCGAGGGATTTGAAGAAAACGTACTTGAGATCCTTCTTCTCCTCGAAGTCGATGATATCATGGTCTTCGGCCGTGTTGTATGCCACGACTTCGACGTCTTTCTCGGTGCCATACTCAGAGGCTTTAACCTCTCGAGAGTTGGCAGACATAGCTGAAAGAGAGAAGAGGGGGGAGAATGGACGTAAAAAGATGCACATGGATGTTTAAATAGGAAGAACTTGTGCTCGCTGGCTTTCGTTATCAGAGCCTCGGCGGATCATTCCTGCAGTGTGTGGCGGTGCATCATCCAATGGTCTAATCAATTAGGTTAGAGTATGAGATAAGAAGCGAGGCCATTTACATACCAGAGATAAGTAAGTGCCGCCTGCGAGCTAACACAGCTGTATTTGAAGATGGGTTTTTGGACCTAAAACTGGCACTAGTGGTCGAGGAATTCAAACGGACAAGGTTTCTCATAGTACATGAGCCCGTATAGAGTCCATTGCGTGTCCCTTGATGAACGCCGCTCTAAGTACAGTTCAGAATAGCTTCGGTCACCGGTGTCGGATAGCTATCAACAGGTGTATGGATACCTGTTTAACAGACATCCATGATGATTATGCATCGTGTCAAGTACGAATGGCCGACTCAGTGATAGCTTACGATGAAAGAAGCACAAGGTAGATTGATTATTCCCTGATCGGACCATGCGTCCACAGAGATAAACGACTGCAGCCAAGAGACTGACGAACCTGCAGGTTAAGAATCGATTAGCTCGTCCAGAAGGAGCAATGAGCTGCGGTAAGGTATTCACGGCGCAGGGGGTGGGGACTTTGTGGGGATAGCTGTTGAGCAAACAGCCTGTCAAGTAGGTAGCATTGGAAACGGTAGCAGTACGTTTATTGAGAATGGAAGAGACACATACGAACCATAGCCTTAGAGAGACGATATCCGTTTCCAGCTTCAGCCAATCAAACGAGAGATTTTAGCGAGCAAGGGCGAGAGAATTCTTATCAGGAACTATCATACCATCAGGGCCAGAGACGGGGTCTGTTTCTCACCGAATGGGTCTGGGAATATTGAATTCAATATCATGGTATCTCGGAATCAAGAAATGAATTTTACCCTGGAAAATGGATCTGAAGATTCGCGATAAGACAGTGTCACGATATTGGCTCGGCCAGTGGCCTGGCTCCGTCGTAATTTCTAGTGCGTATGAGGAGATATGAGGGAAGCATGTCTCTCCAAAAAGGTATCAATTAAGTGTTCTTGTTCGTGTGGTACCACGTACATGAGGTGAGAGGACTGGACAAATGTAGGCGAGCCAGGCTGACGAGAACCTCGCACCCAAACAACAGAAGCAGCGCGGGAGCAAAACGAAAGCAATAGTGAGACCTTATATTCAATATAGACAGCGCAGCACCAGAAGAACAGTAGAAGGGGTCGACCACGAAAGAAAAACACCGAGAAAACGCCGGTGTCGTCTATTTCAAGTTTCCAGCAGATGACAGCAGTTCTTGGGCCCTCAGAGCCACAAAACAAAGAGACAATCAAGCGTCGGAAGGGACACGTATGTCGAAGCGACGTCGTGGGCTGGCAGAAAGTATAGGTACCGCAACGAAGACGAGTTTGAGTCGCTGTATCGTAATGTATATCCCTCAGGTCAACATGTCAAAGTGATGGACTCAATGCAGTGAAATTCATTGTCATGACGGTACTACGGATGAGAAGAAAGCGCAAGTTTTCGCTGAATGTAAGGGGACTCGCCAGAAAACATTTTGCACGTAAGGTCTCAAAATTTATTTCAGGCCGACGGACCAACCAACCACACACGTGATTTCTTCTAACCATATTATTTAGTTAGGAATCACGATGCTCTTCTCGGACAAATCTCCGGCATCGTTCGGCATCCCATGCAGGTTTTGCGCAAGTTTCGTTCAGAGCGCTCTTTATTTAGACGTTATATACAGATGTTACTTTTCGTGCTATATAGACAACCAAAAGTCTGCGTGAAAAATTTCTTTCAACCCCTCCGCGGACAACCAACCAAGTAGCGAGCCAACCAACCACCCTACCGGATGTGCCGAGACCATCCAAATTTTTGTTGGATGGAGCAAATGCAGACCACCGGGCCGCCCATTATTTGTCAAAGTTTTGAACAAGCAACTTGACCTTAAACCACCATCATTACCATTACTGCTGAGCATCGTCACCGCGCCAGCACCCCATGAAAAATCCCGATAATTCTATCAATGATTGATCGTCTCTGTGTTCCTTCGCGAAATGTGTTTTTCTTCGTAGCGATGTCGCCGAGTGCTGGACTAAGAACCGCACCTAGGCCTCGACGGATGAAGAAGACGAAGAACCTGAGGATACTGGCATGGAATTTGGACGAAACTTGTGGGCTCGTTTTCGAGTTGTAGCTGATTCGCGTCAGCACGCAACAGCAGCAGCAGAAGCTCTATGTCAAATAATGGCTTGGGAGTAGTGTGGAAAAAAGCAGAGAAATAGATCTAAAGTATGTTCAGCAATGCCTTTCTTTAGCTTTCTGACCGACCCCCTGTTCTATTCACAGCCACGGCTACTGCATATACCCAGAATAGTGCCCTTCGACTGAGCGCTACATCGCCTATCATAGTATGTATTGCTTCTGATAACTTTACTTGACTCGTTTCGATTGACGGGGACCTTCCACAGCGATGCTGCGACTTTTATTACCGAGTAACGCACTCAGCACCTCATTTTGTTATTAGGATACTTGTTACGGCCAATCTGGGTCATCCTTCAGTCAAGAAGTTTTCATCGCGTTTCCGACGCATATATCCGTAGTCTGTTTTGGTATGCCAACTTCAGCCTCTCTCGCTTCCAAAACTGACCTTTCTTAGCGAATCTGTTAAGAATAAGGGTATTTCGAGTAGTGTATGAAGTAATGAATACTCGAGTAAAACCCAAGTTGTAAGCGAGGATGTCCGTAAGCCGAGTTCCAACCACCAAGAGGGATCCGTAAGGGGTGCTAACAAGCGCTAGGCGTAGTTAACGGGCGTCAGCAAGCGCTAGGCGTAACTAACAGGGTTTCTGACAAGCGCTAGGCGTAGTCAGGAAGCAATTGAATGGCAAGCGCTAGGCGTAACCGATCAAAGAGCTTAGATCACACAGTTAAGTGGACATTGAAGAGTATTGAAAAATAGATTGTTTTCTAGGTAATACAGGCAGTATTTATATACTAGAGTCTTTGAGTCATTAATATTCTACAATTTTCCGTAGTATTCTAGTATCTACAAGAAGAATAGAGAAGATAAGAGAAAATACTGGTAAGCCGAGGTCAACACCGAGAAGGCCGAGAGTAAGCATGTGTTGACTCATACTCAAACCGGAAAAGACCCCGATATCCATAACATAGCCCCCCCAGTCTACATGTGCTGGAACGAGGTGCAGACAAAGTGAAAGAATCATTTAAAGAAGTAGACGTCGTATACTGGACAGGTTCTTGGGCGTGCGCTAGTGCTGCTGTTGTCCGCTGAATGTGGCGGTAACTTCATAAGCCTTTGACAAGATATTGCCACCAGTCCTTCAATTCATCGATCCTGGAGCCGTGCGACTGATGTTCGGACGATACGTGAGTAGAGGAAAGCGGTGAGCGATGAAACGGATCGGCAAGGGTTGGTTCCTGGGAATAGTTTCCAAAACGGAATCGATATTGATGATGGGATCCGCATATCTCCGCTTGCTCGATATAACGACGATTGCTTCATCCACTCCTGGAATAGTGTCCACTTGTTGACCTTCTCTCAAGATACTCATATTTTTCGTTTCGTTTCCGAAATCTACAAGGCTTTCTCGCTTATGGTCAATGACATGAGCCCTTGATGGTGGCACTGCCGGTACTACGCTTATCGACCATTGTACGAGGCTTGTTTTGGTACATGGAGAAGGGATGGTGCGATATACCGGGATAGGAGTGGTCAAGGCTTCCTCAGGTGTGTCGTTGGGACCATTGATGAACCGAATGTTCTGATTTAATTGTTTGTTATCAGATTTCTCCCCTAAGTTGCGCTTCAATGGTGTCATATTGAACACGACACTCTGAGAATTATCTGTGAGTGATCCTTTTGGCACTCGCTTGATTAGTGCGTCATCTTCGATTATCTTCGGGCAGGTGGAAGCCGCAAATCCAGGGAAACTGATTGTTCCCAGAAGAAGCTGACAAGGGACTTCCCCTCGAGTTGAGTGCCAAATCTTTCGGTGGTACCCAGCCGTATTCTCCGCAATTGATTTGAGGTAATTAGGGCTGCATAACATTGTACATGCGATTGGAATCTGGAATTCGCGGAAAACTTGATGGACGTCTGCAAGAGTAAATCTGAGAAGATGACGGATGAGGTTTTCGATGGGTTTCCACCTGGGGGCAGCATTGTAAATTATCGTAGTGAGTTGGTACTGATTAAAACCTGTCCCGATACGCTGACTCTTTTGAGCAGAGTGTGATCGTTGTTTCATTCTCTGGCCTTTCCTATGAACACGATGAAACCATTTTCCAGGAAGACGGAGAGGACTGTTTGTATTCCAGTTCCTTACTACGGCTAAAGAGCTTCCGTTCTTTGAGATACAAGGGACGGAAGGGGAGACGAGATGATCGGGTGAATCGTAATCTTGCCACCAATGATGGGTTTCTCGGCTAACTTTGAAAAATAGGTAGCGACCAATGCAGACTGTGCCGGAATGTCGTTTGAAAGTCACTTGGATGCAAGGTAGCTTCATCATTCGACGATGGCACAGGTAATCAGTGTCTGTGGTTGCCGGTAAGCTGTTTCCGCAACAGGAATGATATTGATGATGTTCATCGCCGTGTTGCATTATCCATACCATTAGTTCATTCACCCTTGAGACAGTGTCTGACTGCGGCATATCCTTCCCCCATAAAACAGAGTATCCCATTGCGTTGTCCGAGGCAACGTTAATTTTAACCATGCCATGTATCTTGACACCCGGATCCCAAACCAGATCATCGAGTTTCTTCATGAATCCTATGCGCTTGTATCCTTCTCCCTTTGACAGCTTGAAGTTATCATGAGAGGGTGGTTTCTGAGGTGAATGAATCTGATTTCCGTCTCTTTGATTCCTCCAATGACAATGGTATTGATGAAGTGTTCGCCGGGCATGTACCTGTGGTAGGGGATCAGATTTCACTGGCATGTACGCTGTACACTTAGTACCATTATGACAATATCTGTTCTCGGTAGTTGGTGTACCAGCAGGTTTGCGACTCCGCCATGAATGAGATGTGGGTTCTGTTCCCGTCACAGTCATAACCGTATAATTTCCCGGGCTTCTCACAGCGGTTCGGAGGTGCGCTGATGATGGAATTGGAGCAGGTTTCTCCGAATTGAAGTATTGACTGTCTTCGTTTTGAAGACAAATAAACAGGGGTGGCCGCTGCATGCATTCTCGCAGTCGTATTCGTCTATGCCACTGGCGGTCAATGAAGTTGGATCTAAGATGATGTAACGTTTGCTGTAACTGCTTCCGCAGCTGAGGGATACGATGTCTAGCCTTGCGCGGTAGGAGGGAGCCCTTGTCTCCTCCAGAAAAAGGCATGGAGGGTGTACTTAACACAATCTGGAAGGTACGAAGCTTGCCTTTGCTGGAATGATGAATGATAGGATTGCCGATGCTATGATGTAGGACGGAAATATTATTGAATTCATTCTTGCGGGTAATGTTTGTGTTTGATTCATCCAAGTGATCGGACTGTGCGGAAATTCGTGGAGAACCTGCATCTTGATGGAGTGGATGTTTGTTTCCGTCAGTATGCCCTTGTCCTGAGTCAAGATCACCAGGAGAATGTCCCCAGTAAATGCTTGTGTATAAAGAAGGACTACCGCAATCTAAGTTGTTTGGTATTTGAGCTTGGTGGGAAGCTACAGGCATACTCTCACATTGACAAGGACCGGAGAGATCGTGAGACTCACTGACTTTGGAATTCGCACAAAGACAAGACTGGCCTCGTATGTTGATAGCCTGCGAGTTGGACGGGTGCTGTTCCTTATCTCTTGGAATATCATGATGTACTCTCCCCCAATTCGAGTTGGAGACCGACGTCTGAAAGGAGGTCTTCGACTTCGAAGGATATGGATGTGGCATAGGAGGAACAGCAGGAAGGTAATACTCCCCATTCTTGAGATGAGATCTGTCAGCATTGCATTGCATTGCGAGGAGTTCTTCATCTAGATATACTCGTGTCTGACCTTTATCCCAGTCATGGACGTCATCGAGCATATAGAGGAAATTCTCGACACGAATACGATACTGCAAGGCATATATCTCGAAGTCATTTGCTGTCAAACCTTTTGCGATGTCGATAGGCCATACAGGGGGTTGGAGAGCAGGATAGCCCCAGCTTTGAAGGGACGAAGAGGCTAATGCACGGAGATTCGTCAATCTGGTGAAAAGTTCCTGATAGATCCTCTGATCTAATTTGTACACAACATCTTTCGAAAATGTAGTACAAGTGGAAACGGATGTGAGAAGGCAATCCAGAATGCGTGTTTCTTCTAGAAAGATCTTTGTATATTGGTTGTGCGTCAAGGCATTGGCAGTTCGTAGACCATTTCCAAGTCTCTGATTCTTACCAAGCTTAAGTACCTGTATAACACGATCCTTGCGTTCCTGCAAATATGGATGTCCTGTGAACGTGAACAATGGAACAGAAGTTGGCCAAAAACGAGTAACCTTCTGAATACCAATGTCTGTGATGTCTGCTGGGTCGAATGGTAACACCAGCAGTGCCAGAGGGTCTGGATAGATGAACGAATCACTAGGCAGAGGCTTGGTTTGAGAGGAAGGTTGCAAGTTGGGAAAATAGGTTTGCAAAACTGATTCCGACATGCTGCCAAAATTCAAGGTGAGTTTGGCAGAAAGAAGGTGCTGAAGCAGTGAATGGAAAGGAATGGATGGATGGATTACCTCGACAAAGTGTTCCTTATGATTCTGGTTGAGAGTGGGTCAAAATCCAGATATGCGAACACAAGGTGAGGAGTGGGGATGAGAATAAGTAAAGTCACCGGACAAGAGTAAGAGAATAAGAGGATGTACGTCGGTGGGGAATAGAATGAGTTCCAACGAGTGTTCGAGAGGAGAAGCGACTGGTACAGTTTGCAAAATAAATGGGCACAGTAAAAGCGAAGCAATTACTGAGGGAAGTAACCAGTAGGTGCAAAGCTATTACCAGTAAAGCACCTAGCCTGTAACTACGAAGACGTTACAGGCTGTGGTTGAAGGAAATTGCTAAGTAAGACCTTCGGATTGGAGTCAGAGAGCACTGAGTGTAACTGCGAGTTCCCACAGCGAATGTAAGTTGAATTTAGTAGATTGATTGAGATTTCCCTCTACAAGGTGGTCCCAATGTGTCCACCAATGTTAAGAATAAGGGTATTTCGAGTAGTGTATGAAGTAATGAATACTCGAGTAAAACCCAAGTTGTAAGCGAGGATGTCCGTAAGCCGAGTTCCAACCACCAAGAGGGATCCGTAAGGGGTGCTAACAAGCGCTAGGCGTAGTTAACGGGCGTCAGCAAGCGCTAGGCGTAACTAACAGGGTTTCTGACAAGCGCTAGGCGTAGTCAGGAAGCAATTGAATGGCAAGCGCTAGGCGTAACCGATCAAAGAGCTTAGATCACACAGTTAAGTGGACATTGAAGAGTATTGAAAAATAGATTGTTTTCTAGGTAATACAGGCAGTATTTATATACTAGAGTCTTTGAGTCATTAATATTCTACAATTTTCCGTAGTATTCTAGTATCTACAAGAAGAATAGAGAAGATAAGAGAAAATACTGGTAAGCCGAGGTCAACACCGAGAAGGCCGAGAGTAAGCATGTGTTGACTCATACTCAAACCGGAAAAGACCCCGATATCCATAACAGAATCACGAAGTGAGACAAAGCGTAGCCGCGGAATACTCTTGAAGCTGCACAAACGCAGCCATTATGCCACAGCCAGGCAGGCTTCTACCAAACTCATTCACAGACGGAGTCTGTAGTCCATTTATCCTACTCATCAGCCTTCGCTCTTGTCCTAAGGACGCATCAAGACAGTGACCGTATTACCCGAGCCATCATCTCACCACTTCTTCACGTCATTTCTCTCGCGCAGCGGCAAGGTCACTGAAGGACGACAAATCGTATCTGAAGCTTTCAGGCGATTCGTCGCCCTCATATCATGACGATTATCACTACTGCGACGAGGAGGGCATTCGCTCGGCAGTCCGCGACTCACAAGTATAATATACCACCTCGCCGTACAAGCAGTGACAAATGACTGTGGTCGATGAAGTATACAATGCCTATACTGCAGGTCCACGCTCACCTGTCCCGACGGTACTCTTCTCGCTTGTGCCAGATGAACCCATTCGCCCCGTAAGCGAAGCTCCCCTCTACACTATCCAACGAACACTCGATACCTGTCCGCCCTAATCTCCTCGGAAGAGTCTCCAATTGCGCCGGAAGACAGGAACGAAGGGTTATCGAACGGAATGGACAGAATATCTTTCATTGCCTACTTTGAGCGATCAATGTCCTTCGCAATACTTTCCTCGCATCCATCACCTCCGCACACCAGTTTCTTATCTTTACCTTCAAAACGTCGTACGTTCATCACACCTTGTCGTATTTCGATATTGTGCTAGTGTATCGAGGTGGTGTGGATCGCAACTAGTAGATTCTCCGTTGGTGGGTGGTGCTGCTAGTCGCCCTGCCTTCCCTCAATTTCTCCACAGGTTGTGAAGACTTCAATGCCTCTTCGAAGGACCTATGACGTATCTGTCCTTCTCCTTCATCACTTCGGACAACCCCATATCATCTAAGCGTGTAGTCCACCACTCCGCTTAGAAAGGCTTACATGGTCGGCATCTTTTTATCGACGTACTGAGGGAATTCCAGTCATTTTGCCACCGAATTCTTCATATAACATGGCTCTGGGCATGGAAGATGCGTTATGCCCACAGGTCGATGCAACGCGCATAGCCCTCCTGCTCTCAGATTCAAGCTCGTATGATCCGTTGTGTTCTGTGTATCTTGCGTAGAGTCTCTGTTCCGCGCAACGCACCCAAGGTGATCACAACAGTACGAGTGTTATTGTGCCTTTGTACCGTTCACAACACCAACACCCATGATATTACCGGGCACGGGCCAAAAACTTATTAATGAAACTTCCTAGTTATATAGTGAGACGCTGTTCGCACATTTCTTCTCTATGATATGACTCCGGCTAATCCTCGTGCTATAGAGTTGGATGATCTCATATCAATTTGCTTCCGCATCAGTGATGATCTTAGTACATCAGATGAGGCGGTCGCACGGAACCGACACTTCCAAAACTCGGACCGTCAGATGCTCATCTGCACCCTCATGGGTTGTAACTCCCGGGATTCATGCGTTCATCTCATTCTTCGGCGATCACAAGGCATTCTATTCGCTACATATAAATCATGTCCAGATGACAACTACAACAAGCCACAATGCTTCCTTTACTTCTACTTTTCTGTCTCCTTTTCGCCACCTCGCGCGCCGCGCCCGGAGTCTCTGTTCTCTCCAACACTCTCCTCTCGTCGTCGGGCATCTACTTTGTCTCTTACGATGGTCTGGTGAACGTTAACTCGTTCCAGCTTTCCGGGCTGCTCACATATGAGGGATACCAGTATGCCGGCTGGTATACCTCCAACCGTTCTGTCATACTTGGGCGACGAACCACCTCTGGTGGGAGCTGGCAGACCCTTGCGCTCCCGCACACCCTCACCACCAATGACAGCCACAACGTCGTTGTACTGGGTGTCTCCCCTGCAGACGGGGTGATCCACGTCGCCATGGATTGTCACAGCAGCGCAGTGTACTACACCAAAACGTCTTCGGGAGTGGCAGGTTCGAGCGTGAGCTGGACTACAAATCTCTTTGGTACCATCACCAACACGATAGGAAATCTCAACGTGGGCAGCATAGTCACATATCCTCAGTTTGTCGTCACTCCGGATAACCTGCTTCAGTTTGTCTATCGATCAGGGGTTTCGGGCAATGGGAATACGCAACTCGCCGAGTATCAGAGTGGTACCTGGACGAACGTTGGGCTGTGGGCTAGTGGTTCGGGGACGTATACGGCAGATAATGGAGCGACGAGTAGTGCGAGGAACCTTTATATTCATGGGGCGACGTATAGAGGGAGTCGCTTCTACATCACCGGGACGTGGAGGGAGAATAGTGGAAGTGTTTCGTGTAGTAGTGGGGGGTTGACAAACCATGATACGACGTTCTTCTATTCTGATGATAAAGGTAAGCTTTTTCGTTGTGCACTTCTGATGGATGAATCTGATGGGGTGTTGTCCAGGCAGAACCTGGTACAATGCCGCGGGCGCCCATATCGGTACATCTGGAAGTTCACCGATGTCCGTCAGCTCTAGCGGGATCGTTGTCGATTCATTAGATGCCAACCATGGTTTGATGAACCAAGAATCGCAGGACGTTGATTCTCAAGGACGGATACACGTTATTATATCATACGTCCCAGGTGCGCTCGTTGCTCGCGCTGTACCTACGTAGCTCTAATGCAAACCTTAGGTCGTTTCACTCAATGTGTCACAAACTACGAAACCGATCGTATAGCCCACGGATACCCATTCCACATCTACCAAGCTGCCAACGGAACGTTCATCAAAACCGAGATACCCTTCCCTCTCGGCGCCGTGGGGCGCTCGCAGATCGCTCTTGACGCCTCAGATAATGTATACGTGGTGCTACCGTACGTGCGTGTCGTAACGGCGAGCAAGGCTAGCGGGTGGACAGATTGGAGTTTGGTATATGATGGGTCGGCACAGGGTCTGAATGCGTTTGGGGAGGTGACGATTGATCGAGGGGCACTGGTGAGTAGTGGGCGGGGGACGTTGGCGGTGCTATACCAGGAATCAAGCTCAGGGAGTACGCCCTCGCCAGTCTGGGTCGTCCAATTCCAGATGAACGGGTAGGACTTCACAGAACTTTGCCGTGGGGTAGTTTGATTTGTGGAATGTCATTTTATCTAAAAGCCACGGCATTATGGTTCCTTGCAGAAGGCTACATAACCCTAATCCCCGTATCAGCCTTCGAATCAGCCTTCGAATCAACTAGAGGCAGGACTTCGGAGTTGTAGACATCTTTCTTCCTTCTCTTCCTCTGATGGCTCAGAGTTCGAAGCTTCGCTGCACGGCCATAAGGCAAAGCAAACTTATCGAGCATTCTGGGGACACCACCGTGCTGGGGAATCCAGCTGTGACTTCCTGTGTGTTCTACGTACTGCCTATCAACAGGATTCGATATCCTTGTTCCAAGTGGACTGTCAACACATCTGCATTGCTATGTCACGGCACCCTATACACCAGGGATCTAGGATACTCTCTTCCGTGCGCTCGATGCTGAACATATCATCCTCCGGGTATGGCGGTGATTATATGAGCAATTCGAATATTCGTCCTCGCAGAGCTATCCTGAAAGGAGAATAGACACAAGGCGGAGCAAGAGGGTATTTGTATTCTGTTATAGTAACACTTATGCTATGACGCATTCACTAAACCGGCAGAAGGGGGAAAATAATATCATTAAAAAAACTGACCATCACGAGTGCTTTCTCGGAGTCTACGAAGGTCCAAAATCCTTCAACCATGATTCCACGTACGCGATAAACGCGTCCTGCACTGCGACAATCGTGGGATCGGGCGCCGCTAGCCGCATCACCAAATCTGAGGCGTGAAAGCCATTCGATATCCTGATGGGCTGGATGTCGGTGCTCACGGCAGTACTATTAACCGCTGAGACTGTAGCTTCGCGCCATGGGTCCTCTGCGGAGGACTTATTCAACCTTCGAGATAACCAGAACAGATTAGAGGCTTACGTTTACCGTTCGCAAAGAATAGTCGAGTATTATTGACACTCCATCCCCCATACAGAGACAGAGTTCTGTTTACATTTGGGATCGGGAGTTCCGCGAAGGCTTCAGGGAATGTGCTCATGCAATCACGCTGTGATAAGATCAGTCTACGGACAAAACTGACACTCAGGCACTGACCATGTTATCCTGCCAAACATTCAAACGAGAGACTATTCCCCCTTGTCCGACGGGCGGTCCGTCCTAAATGTTGATGTTCGCAAGCAAAATGGAAAACACTGGAATACGCTTACCAAGGTGAAGCCGACCTCGTTGCATCTGCAAGCTTTGTCAACACAAAGATGAAGTGTGCAACTAGGATGCCGACGTACACCAACCAGAACCATGAACGAGATGCATCGTCGACAGGATAGTCGTCCCGGGTATTCAACTTCCGAGGATGCAGGTCCTTTCGGTTTGGAGGAACACCTGTGGGAGAAGGAGGAGTGCGAGTGACGCTGTTAATACAATCACTACTCGTTGAATTCATCAGTCACTCAGATCTCCCTCAAAGCGAAGAGGCTTGCCTGTTTTCACCACAATCTGATTCATGAGTAATATGAGCATGGTCAAATATGGGAAAAGCAGCTGGCACAACAGACCAAGTTTCTTGGACGAAATCGACGCAGTACTTGTGAAATGCAACCCCCATGCCTTGAGTGCGTTATCCAATCCCCAGCCATCTGCGGAAGCCACAACATCACCCTTAACTTCCAATGTATCACAGAATTGATAGAAGGCGGCACCAGCGCCAGTATTGGGCTGCATATCTTGCCATGTCCACAGGTCCCATCTTACTACAAAGGCATCAAGATAAGACCGAAAATACACTGGTTGATAAAACGTACAAGCCTGGGCGACTTCTAAATTTGTCGAAAAGCCGAACAGTTCCTGAAGTTCTTGTTGTGCAGTAGTGTTGGATCCGAAAAATACCTCGTCAACGTAGTTGATGACGGCTTCGACGTCAGCGGAACAGTTCTTGGGCATGTTCTCCCTGATGGGCTCATAGTATTGCCAGAAGTCACTGATCGATGCATGCGTCAGACGGTCAAGGAAGGAAGGATATGAAGCTATACATCTGAGTATGGACAACACCCGATGAGGAGTATCCTATCCAGAACACGTCTGGGTGTCTGTATCGAGGATGCCATCAGATACGATCTTTTTCCAGGAACACAACACATACGCGGCCATAGTCCAGCTGACCAACGCGCCTAAAGTATTCATTAATCAGAAGCACCAAAGGAATCATTTTTATACCCACCCGGATAGCTTCCCCCGATAATTATCCAGGGTGCCTTATCCGGGCTGACTGTATCTCCATTGTCCTGCGGAAGAAAGACATTCTTGGCGAAATACACGTTGTCCTCGATGGCTTGGGCCAAGGTATGGTACTGAAAGCTGGTTACGTCGAGGTTTGGATACGGATTACTCTCGCCAAAGAAGCGATGCTCCAGAACGATTGCGGCACCGCCGTATTTTTGTGCGATGACACCGTTGATCGTACTATTCGTCACATAACCGTAATAAGCTATATAGAGAATTAGCGTGCTTCATCATATCAGGGACAATACATGTACGAGCTGCGTTGACCTCTCCCGCATTCATGAAAATAATAGGACCCCCTAGAAACAAAGGTCAGTGGCGAACACAGACGGAAAAAGGGTCGAACCTTCTTGGTAATACTCTGCCGTATGCCAGTAACGCTGCTGGAAAGTGCCTCTCGACGGATCGTTGTGGTCAATAAGTTGATCAAAGTAGTAGGTCGCATCGTAGGGCGGCAAGGCCCTGTCTTTCAGAGCACGATGATCAACATCTGATTCGATATCCGCCATCGGGATTCCTGGTGGCTTGGGAATACGACCGTAGCCATGGTGGACAGCAGTGAGGAGAAGAATCAGGGAGATGAACCGGGGCGCCATGCTGCCTGCATCTTAGGCAAGGAGGCACACCTTCTTAAAGGAAAATTACCATCAATCCCGTGGCGTAAAGAAATAGAGCGGCAATCGCAAGCGCGAGGAGTACTTACGGCTGAAGAAGATGTGTGAGCATACGAGAAGGTACTGGGAAGGTGCCTGAATCTCGGCATTATTACATCAAGTTCCGCAGATACTGAGCAGTCCGTACGGCAGAAGCACTGTTAAGAGAATGTCTTGCTGAATAAACGGGTCCACGATGCAGGCCAAGTGCATCGAAAATGGTCCCTACGAAATTAAACAGCTGAAAAGGTTGTTTCGCGAGAAGGTATCAATCATTTGAACAACCGGTAAGGTCCAATTGTCAGGCAGGACATCTAAAGGTTGTATAAGTAACTTTAGTTCGCATACAATCATCTATCACCGCACACATGCCTATGAATGGATGAGTCACTTCGGCTTCCGTACATCAAGTATCCTTAGTACGATGACAGCAACTCTAAGGTCAAGATCACAGTAGAGAATGTTGTCGTCGACGATATGCCAGCGGGAGATCTCAATCCGGGCTAGCTCAAGACGTTTAATTTAGGTAAAGCCGTCGTAGATGGAAGGGAAACGCGGCATGTTCGTACACTAGGTGCCCATCGACGACGGCTTTAAGAGTGATGACGAGGTTATCTTCCAATGTTTACAGCTAGGAGAAGTGGGAAGCAAGACTACGGTCAATCTAAGGTCGGGTTCCTAGGTCGGTTAGTTTTCCGTCAGTTTCGCAATGGTCATAAGTAGTTCCTCGACGATAGCACATTTGACGACAGTTATAGAGCCGCATCCATATAACAAGAGAAACTTTCAGATCTGGAGGATTCACCTAGTTATTTCCACAGTTGTGCAGAGTTGGCTTGTAAGATGAAGGAGGAAATGTCAGCAGCAGGGATCAGAAAAAGGATTTCACCAACTTCGTGCTGTTTCCGTGGCGCAAGCAAGTAAATCATCCGGAATCCGAGCAGCAGAGAGCTATTGGCTTTATGAATGATAGAGTAAAAGCGCATGACGGTGAGGGAAGAGAGGCAAGCAGTATATGTTTGACAAGTATTTGCTGAGCACATCGTGGGAGAGAAGAAAGAGGCTCCCGATCACGTGCTGCCGACGGCTTGAAAAGTTGAAACGCAGCACACTCATGTCGAAAACTTCCAATTCTCCTCTACCTGTGTTTCTAATGCTATGCGCGGTCGTATTTTCATCCTTCCAGTATTGACAAAAGGTGATTATAATCGTCTCACCGCTATCTCCAGCTACAACGAGGTACAGTTCAGTGTCCGTTTCCCGAAGCGTTAATTCCCATCTTTGCGTAGACTTCGATGTACGGAAAACTTTCTCCTTGGATATCGGACAGCTCTACATAGATACATAGGCTCGCCTGAAAGTGCGGCAATGGTCCTCGAGGCTTTATTGCTCGGCGTTCATCTCGCGCTCAGCAACAGCCAGTGTTAATGGTGATGTTATTCTTAGGGTGAATTCCTTCTTTTGTTTTTTACCCTTCTCCACCATCTATATCCGACCCTGAAGATTAAGACGCAGCTGTTATCGACCCAAAGGAGGTACTCAATCGATATATGTGTCCTAAATCACGCAACGCTCAATTTTGATTGACAAAATATCCTCGGCCAATGGGGTCTCATCATTGGCTATAGCCTACCTGACCTTCGAATTACAGGCCCCGAAGATGATTGTGGCGTTTCGTGTCTTCCTTTGCTCCCCGAATTCTGGATACCCTTTACGCAAGGATTTGGTTCTCAAGGCTGTGACGGGACAACAGGCGTACTACACCGATCTTTGAAGCCCACCCGGAACAGGGAACAGGTATTAGAAGAGATTCTAAAATTTCTGAGGTTCTTTTGCCCTTATTTTCATAGCCTTGTTCTGCTTCTTACCGACTAGAAGGCTTTGCATCTCAATCAGTCACGATTAATCGTTTTATCAGGAAACCCACTCCAGTTCTCCAACTCGCAGCCACATATCAGCTATGTGCCGTAAATTTTCTGTTTGACTCTTGACCACTTTGCACTCAATCGACCCTTACTGCCGTCAATTTCGCAGCCTGAACGAAAAGAACAAAGTCCGTTGCGAGCCTGGCTATAATTTCCCGACCGTAGACAAGACGGAATTGAGTTGGCACAAAAAACATCACAGCTATGTTCCATGCCTGCGCTGCAGTGACAATATGCGGTGGTCAGCGGCCGACGAAAGACGTCTGGGCAGATGCCGTGCTGTTTTAGAAGTACCTTTGTAACCTTCTGATTGTTATTTCATTCCTGTGTATTACACTGGGCACTATGCGCGTCAAACCCCGTCATTACGTTACCTTTGGAACTGCTCGGCGCTGCGCCTGTTATTCCAGCACACAAATTGTGTGGCTAAGTGCCACTGGCAGGATCGGCATTGATGCCAGTGGGATGCCGTTGGATGATGTCCTGTCGGATCAAGCGGCAAGAAGGGCAGTGTCCAACTGGGCCCCACTGGCGATCTTTATCACTCGTCTACGATGCTGTTCTCAGTCCCCACCGAGATCTTGAACAGGATTACCTCTGAAGTGAGTACTCATCTTACGTCCAGATAGAAGCTGCTAATTGAACCACAGGCCGATGATCGAACACGCGGACGACTTCGACGTACATGCAAGTTTCTCAACAGCATTGCTACACCTCTCCTCTTTCAATCAGTCTACATAAACCTGGCCTGGAGGCGCAGCTCCAGCTCTCTATTTCTCAATTCACTTATCTCTGGTCCGAAATTGGCACAGTACATCATTCATCTTTCCCTCTATCTTCCCAACCGTGTTCGGCGCCATTCGTCTCGTTTCAGCACTAAATCTAGAACCAAGAAGAAAGAGAACAGACTTGATTCATTGGATGCGTGGCTCCTTGTAGCTATTCCATTGATGGTAGCTTTGAGACGTTTTTCGTAAGTTTTATAAGACTTGGATGTAGTACTGACACTGATAGCACCTCTCACCCACAGTTGGAGGAGCAGCATGGATTCGGGACGCAAAAATACTAAGTTGATATTCGAAAAGATCGGATGTCTACCCCTCCTGTCCACCCTAAACATCTCAACAGGCTTCAGCAGCTGGGATGTGTCCTGGGCTCATTTTTCCCATATTCGAAATATCAGTTATTTCGGACGTGGAGGCGCCGAGCTTGCTACCTTTCTCGGCCACAATCCAGAAATAGAGAGCATGGATGCTTCGGTATGGCGCCCTCGGGGTCTTTTTCTGGAGGAGGGGGAGTCAATTTCATTGCTTTTCAGCACTCTACCTCCGGGGACCCACAGCGTAGTCAAAAAGTTAAAGATAATCGGCAATGCGTACAACCAACTGTACCCACACGAAATCCCCACTCTTATACCGCATTTACGTCACTTGGAGAGTCTGGACATTCATATACTCCCGCCCAATGAATTTTGGGACAGATTGCGCGAGGACGAAATATACTTGGCATCCCTCTCATATTGCGAAAGTACGATCGAGAGGCCTCTGCTATCATATCTTGTGTCCTATACAGGACTTTGTGAACTGTCACTTGGCATATTGGACCGGTCGATACCTGAAGATGTCCAAGTCGCAGGCCTTCTGCCGAGTGTTATAACCATAAATGCTTGGTGTCTGACGAAGGTTCACATTGATCCCTGCTACAGTGGAGCGTGGTGCTTGAACCACCCTATGCTGGATGCTTTATCTTGCTGCAACTGTCTGGAAACACTGCGTGTCTGTGTTGATAAATCGGGAATCAGAGTGGATCCCAATCGTAATGTGGTTGTGAGTCTATTTTCGTCCCAGAAATGATCGGTCCAATTTTTAATTCTCCTCATAGGATAGAATATTAGAAACTCTCGTGGCATCGTGGCCGAATCTCTGGGATCTGCAAATACATGCAGTGTCCCTTTCCTATGGATTTGAGGCCCTGAGGACGACGGCGAGTGAGGTCCATAAACGCATTTTGGCATTTCGTTTCGCGCAGCTACCCCGGGGACGACTAACGCTGCACGTTTCTTCAGATTTTGCGACGTATTCGGTGAAAATGCATGATCGAAAGAGGAACATTCACGCGTTCAAAGTGTGGTATTTGAACTACTATGGGAGCAAAGAATCATGGAGGAAATACAAGTTTTGGAAGCGATCCAACGACACCAATGATGATTGAAGTGGTACTATCCAATAATTATCAGATGGTTATATACCTTTTTTATTTATTTTTGTGCTCAGGAAACTTGTACCTCACATTACAGTGGCCTCACTGATGGATTACTGACTGCATCTCTCATTTTTGGGAATAAGGGCAGTGTATTGAACAGCATGCCCTCGATCAACATGCCGCCTTCGAATCTAAGTCTCTGTGAGTCTGTGAGTGTGGCTCACTACACGAGTCAATAATTTTAGCTTCCGAAATTAATTAATGTTATCGATGTACAGCCATGTATAGCCGTGTCCTCTTCGAAACTCCGCGGGTAGGTCCCACGGGTCGACCAGTAATCGAAATTACGAATTCAACAGCACTTGACTGAATAAAAGGCGTTTGATTCACCGTCGTCATCTCCCATCACCCGCCATGTCTGACCCTGAACATCCTCCAATACCGTCAGCGCCACCCTACGGTGATTATAGCCACACAACGCCAGTGGTTCGTACCCCAGACAACGAAATCGCACCTCCTCCTCCGCCTTTTCCTGCCCAGTCATGCGCAAGATCTCATGCTTTCCACCTCGCCATCGCCCAACATGACTCTGACCTCGTATCACATTTTATTACATCGACTCCAAGCCTAGCTAGTCCAAATACTCTCTCCTGCTTCGGCAATACACCTCTCTTTACTGCGGTCCGTGCTCGAGACATCGAAATAGTACGACTTCTCGTCACTCACAGCGCGGATGTCAACGGATGGAGCTCACCTCGGTGCAGCGCTGCTGATGCAGAGCATGAAGCACTCTACGAATCCCAACATCATTGCAAGGCCAACAATAGCATATTCTTGGCGATCCAGCGTGGCGAGCAGGTTGACATGGGGCCCTTACTCGATAGAGGAATCATACTCCGTACTCCTCTCATGGAAGCCGCGTCAACAGGTCAGATCGCCATGGTAAAGCTTCTCATGAAGGACTACACAGCGGACGATACCCTGGTTGCACCTGACGGCCAGACTGCTCTGCGTCTCGCCGCCGCGAGCGGGCAGCGCGAGATTACAGCATTCTTGCCTTCCCGGCGCCTAGGTGCAGTCAAACGGATTCGATGTGAGCTTTTCTGCAGTTCGGTTTCCGTATTACAGAGCCTGACGACCTTGTTTTCAGTCAGATCGAGGAAAGCCATTAAGCGTATTAAAGTCATCTCCCGAAAGCTCTATGACATAGGCAAATTCTTCTTCTGGAAGATACCCAAATTCGTTCTATGGACCATCCCCAAGGAAATTTGGGATGTTGCAACATGGAAGAATGTCATCCGCGTCGGGAAGTTCCTCTTTAGGAGCGTACCCAAATTCTTCTTATACCGCGTGCCAAAATTCTTCCTCTGGAGTATTCCCAGATACTTGATCACCGAATTTCCGTGGGTCAGGTTCGGAAAATATTTGTGGAGGAAGATCAAAGGAATTCCCGGTTTCCTGAAGCGGGTGGGGATATCTATGTACCGCCTGCTGGTGACTATGGTGAATAAGGTCAGCGAGGTTGTTCAGAGATTCTTTTCTCTCTTGCACACGATTGCGTTAGCCATCTGGACGGTATTGAAGGATATCACTCTTCGCGATGTTTGGAACGCGATATGCGACCTTGCTAGAGCCATTTTCGTGGACCTGCCGCAAGTCGTATGGAAAGGCGTAAAGGCGTTGTACAGACTCCTTAACAAGACACTGAGATGCACGCTGGAGATTGCATGGGAGGTTATCAAAGGTGTGTATAGGGTGATAGTGTATATTCCGAAGCAGCTGCTCAGGATATGTGGAGAGGTAGGGGCTGTGGTTTTGCGGCTTGGGAAGGAGATCGTCGTCTACGTCTGGCCGAAGACAATGCTGGCCTGATTGGAGCAGTGGCTTTGTGTGAAGACGACCTGTGAACGCTTTGAGAGTGGAACACAATAGACTATGTGACACGACACAAGCTTTTCATACCCTTTATTAATATATTCATTTCTTGACCCTCTGCGCAAGTAGCATAAATGCACGAGTAAAAGTAGTCCTTTATCCCGCTGAGAGCGAGAAAAATTAGCGTCAGATAAATGATGAATAGAGACTTTTGAACCTCCCTTCAAGACAAATGCCACTCCCTCTCGAGGTGCAACTATGGAGATCCACATGAGACGCGACTTGGTGGCGCTGAGACAACAATCGATGCCCTTTAGCTGGGGTGTATGCGTGTATTCCAAGTCAAGCTCCAAAATTCCAAATAATCGCCTCACTAAACTTTGCCACAGAGGTTGTTCAATGGAAGGGCAGAAGGTAGAAAATCGAGAAGCAAGGATACGGACCTGAGGGTAGGTCCGTTTGCCGCTAATTTTGCGATGGCGAGCTTAGAGCATCATCGAACATATAAGGAGTTACATTTTAGAATCATTGCAGCATTCACAGAGGTTCTTCATTGTACATTGCCTTTTATGTTGACAAGTTGTAGTCTCACCCGAAAGTCCTTGGCGATATCAAATTCCAGGACAGGTGGAGCTAGAACGCAGCTCCATAGCGTAGACCAAACCTCTGGATCTGAGCGGTATTTGGTTGAGAGATGGAAGGAGAAGATCTTGGCGACAGAAGCAAGAAAGGGGATTTCACCGCTGCATTTGAAACCGGCATGAACGGCATCTGGCAGGCTCGGGAATTGCCGCTTGATGCGGAACTCCAGAACGGGCAGCAACACAACCTTTCGTTCAACCTAGTTCAGTTGTCTGCGATGTTACTCTCATTGCCCAACGAAATATTGGACAAAATTACTTTCGAAGTAAAAGCTTACCCTGTAATACTGGAGAGACACCACTGATAAGCGTTCAGGCAGATAACCTAGCCCGTCAACAGCTACGACGTACATGCAAACTTTTCAGCAACATCGCCACACCCTTCGTCTTCCAGGCAATTCGCCTGGACTTGTCCTGGACACAACTTTCCGACTCAGATCTACTGTTTCTCACTTCGCTTGTGTCTGGCCCAAAACTAGCGCAATATGTCACCCGTCTTTCTCTCTTTCACTATCTGTCCGAAAGCTCGCAGCGCAACGCTTCCCGCTCCGTCAGGGAGGCTATTATCAAGAAGAAACAACAAGGGTCGGCTTCTCTCGATGCGCTCTTCCTTGAAGCTATTCCATTGATGACGTCGTTGAGAGCGTTACTGTGAGTGCGGTCTTGCAGAGCTTAATCCATGTTGATAGTCTGTTTGTCCACAGTTGGAGCTGTAGTGGGGACTCGGGACCGAGCTACGTTAATCTAGTTTTTGAACGATTTGGAAGCCTGCCCATCTTGTCCGACGTCGCAATATACGTTTTAGGCGCCTGGGATATACCATGCTCCCCGCTTCGCCACATACGGAATTTCAAATACGATGGACCAAGAACTGCCGATGTCGTTACTCTTCTTGTCCACAATCCGAGCCTGAAAGAGTTAAATATCTCTTTCTGGCATCCTGGTCTCGAACAACGAGAGTCAATTTTATTCCTTTTCAGCTCTTTGCCTCGGGGAACCTACAGCACCGTCGAAAAATTAAAGATAGCACACACGTACAACAGACTATATGCAGATGAACTTCCCAGCCTTATACCGCATTTGCGTCACCTGAAGAACCTAGAAACGTGGATTTCCATGCCCGATGAATTTTGGAACAGTTTGCATAAGGGTGGGATACACTTGCCGTATCTCTCATGCCATGATGATCGTATTGGGGATGCCTTGCTTTCGTATCTCATGTCCTATATGGGACTCCGTGAACTATCATCGCGGTTATGGAACGGAATACAATCCACTCCCGACGATGCCCACATCGAAGACCTTTTGAACGTCATCACCTCTCATTCTTGGTCCTTGACGACGGTTCGCATTGAGCCCGACCTCAGTGGAGCATGGTGCTTGGACCATCCTATGCTGGATGCCTTGGCACTTTGCCGCAGCTTGCAGTCACTGCACGTACGCGCTTATGAAGTGAGGACTGAAGCGAAAGCAAACAACGTAATTGTGAGCCTCCGATTTGTACCAGAAAGGACCGGCCTAACGGCTAATGCTCCTCATAGGATAGAACGTTAGAATCTTTCGTAACGTTGTGGCCAAATCTCTGGGACTTGCAAACACATGCGGTGTCTCAATCCTATGGATTTGATGCGCTTCGAAGGACGGCTAGTCAAATCCATAAGCACATTTTAGCTTTTCGTTTCGCATCAGCACTACCGGCAAGGCGTATATTGCTTTTTTCTTCAGATTTTGCCAATTATTCGATAAGAATTCACGATGAAAAGAACAATATTCATGCGTTCAAGGTAGAATATTTGAAAGATTGGGGGAAGAAAGAATTACAGAGGAGATCACGGAGGAAGTACATGTTTTGGAAGTCATTTAGTAATTCCGATGATGATTAACGTGTAGTAGCTACGACTTATCTGTTGATTTTTCATTCGTGACAGGGGGCGCTCGCCAGGCTACCACCGACTGCTAAGTCCCAGCTGGATGCTGGAATAGCCCCTTTTTCCATTTCGAGAAAGGAAAGTCAATCTTGTTTTCATACACTCACTGCGAATGAGTGCCGTCAAGAATTTCGAAACTCACATTCTTACAGACGAAGGCGGAAATCCGATACTCGGAGAAAATAGCCAGCCTATAACCGGGACATCATTGACCGTCAGTCCATTCGGACTCAATCATCGCACAACTGAACACACTAACTCGCCCAGATTGACCCTACAAGACTATCTCCCGGTTCCATTGTCCTCGCAGGTGGTTCCGGTAGTCCTATCATCCTGTCGCGTGAAGAAATGGACAGCGTTATTCCGGACAAAGGGCCGTTGCACCATGCTTGCGGAGGATGTCTCAATTGTCCAAACGCTGGCGAAAAGCAGTATCCTCGTTGTGCGGGCTGCTCAACAACGTATTATTGCAGGTATGTAAACAGTATCTCTCACATTTCCTCCTCTCAACGATATCTTCCAGTCAACAATGTCAAAAGTAGCTTTCCCGTGGTCCCGTCTTGTTATCACTTTTTCATTCTTAACGCAGAGCTCACTGGCCTCAACACAAAGCAATGTGTAAGGAAAGAAAAATCATCCTTACTCAACTAAAGGAGAGGGAAGAAAGGGCTCATTTGGCTGGGCAGGTGTATTACGATCCCAGAACTTTGACGGCTTGGTATAGGATGCATGACAGTGCTGTCGAATTTGCCGTAGGTCTTTCGATTATTGATAATGTCTCCTTCTGAAACCATCTTCATAGGCGTATCATGTTCTGGAGATATTCAAGGGACCCAAACACTCACTCATGACAACCCACGTCGCCTACTTCGAATTGGATCAAAATTCAGCTAGCCCAAACGACGCCTCAACTGTAGTTCTGAGGAACGTCGTTGCAGTTGACAGGGAGCAGCTCGAGAAGATGGTTTCCATGAGCCTAGCAAAGGTACATATGACCTGGTATTCGTCTACAAGCCCACCCTGACGACGTCTCCCATCCTAGATCGAATTACACGAACGCTCCATCAAGTCTGGTTATATGCTACTGTTCTTTGCAGATGCAAAAAATGGTTCGATGTGTACGGAAATGCACCAGGCGCCTGCGCAGGACTGGATCAAACCGGTGGACCAGTGGATGCTATTCCTCAAGCTTAAGTGAACGGAGGTAAAAAGTAGTGAAATACGAACGTGAATACTAATATTCTTGCTGCTTCTTGCCTTACTATTGACCTTTTTGAAGAGATATCATATTGCAATAATTTTATTGTGAGTCGGTGATATGAATCATACAATCGACGCGGATCATTGTCTTCTGTATCATCTCTAAAAAATTCTCCTCGTCATATTGAATTTAATTAAGTATCAATGAAGTCCGGTTCTTTGACAGAAAGGTAGCGAGAATAAATAATGGACGTATAAACATTGATTGTCGTTCACCTCTTGATGTCAATCATTATTGATTTTCTTCCAGAACTTGTATTTCCTCCATGATTGAATTTGTATAACTCCTATTTGTGTATATCTCGACGTTCGAATAGTGCTTGTATGTAATTGGAGAGTCGACTTAAGTCATTGCATCTCCGATAAAACCCACATTCTTTGCCTGGCGACGTGGCCCCGTCATACGATAAGCACAATACCGTTGATCCATATTACTTTGGTGCTCTGACTAATACGACGCGTCGACAATTTGAAGGTGTCTTCATCGCCGACCCGAACATCGACCGACTCTATCTGGTCGCGCCTGCAGCCTCCTCAGGGGTGTTCCCTCCGGTGAAGCCTTTCATTAACCTTGCCGTGCAGAAGGGTTTCGGGTGTTGATATCGCGGATGTAGCTGTTAGTACATTAACGGACGAGAAGAGTCACAGTAAAGACCATATTATTATAGGACCTAAGTTGCTCCCTCATAATGATGCTTGTCCTGTCGTAGATTCCTCCGGAGATAACTGTTGAACTAGGTTGCTGCAGTATTCACGGAGGAGCTTGGGCGAAAAATTACCCATACACGCGTCGCTGTCGAGGAGTGGAAGAAGAGGTATCTTTGGGTTTTATGGAAGGTTTCGCTGGAATGCTCTCGTCCGTGCTGAGCTGAACGCTAAAGGCCGCGAGGAAGAGATATTTGAAGTGAAAGACGCAAATTTTTCGTATCTTTCCTTTCAAAACTGGATGCTAGCCTTGGAAAGAGAACTTATGGATTGAACAGTGATAATAAGATCTTTTTGAATCAAGATAAAGGCCCGCGATGGTTTTCCCTTCTCGTGGTACGTCAAGTGTACAATGTACAGAGCCAAATGACCATGATGATGAACAAGCAAGAGGAGAAGATGACGGAAGAATGCTATAAAGCCAGGGGTGTAATGTCTGTTTCATTCAGTATTGCGGCCGTTCGTTGGTAAGGTCCGGATCCATCAATGCCGCAGCATCTGCGGTGATGTGGCAACGGTCATCAGGCACAGCATCTTTCATCATTCATCGTAGTTACCCTTTCATTTATCAGGAGGAAAGGTCGTGAGCATTCCAAGCCACCGAAATAGTCACAACATCGATCTACCCGTAATCGTGCTGGCTCACCGCCTACGAGTGATGTTTTTCTCACTTCCATTCGAATTGTTACGAAAAATTTGCTCTCTGGTACGTTAAACAGCAATTGGGGAACGTAACCTGGAAGAACACTGACTGCCTGCTTGTTTCAGCTCAGCCTTGAAGGAAAGAAGAATTTGCGATTGACCTCCAAGACGCTTGGCGGGGTGACCACCCCACTCGTTTTCGACACAATATCACTCTGTCTCAATCAAGACCGTCGTTACCAGAAATGCCTGTCATTTCTCGAGGCCCTGGGTACGCGAGATGACCTAGCTCAGCATGTACGAACTCTTCGCATCTATGGGCCGTTCGACCCGCCTTACGACAAGGGGGGATTCTGGCATGAATTATCGAACAAAAGGCGACGCACTGTTCGTTCAATTCAGAAGCGCCTTCTTAGGGCAATTCCATCTCTTGTTTCCTTGCAATCGCTATAGTAAGTAACTACCCTTATATCTTATGTGTTGGTAATCATTGATTAATCTGTAGTTTTGTGGGATTTCATAGAGGAGAGCAGGATCTCTCTTCAGTAAACGACATAATGCTCGCTCTGAGCAAGCTTCCGCTTCTTTCTCTGCTTGATATTGGTCTACATCATCATGATTGTGCATCATATCTTGATTTCCATGACCTCAATAATATAAGCTTCAACGGCGAGCACATGTTCGACGTCGTCCCTTCCCTTGTTGCCCGCAGTCCCAATCTAACACACTTACATCTGTCGACTCCTCTGAGGACGAGTACTGTACCTACGGCCGTGCTAAATGTCTTCTCTGGATTCCAAAAGGGAAGGTCCAGCTGCATAGAGCAGCTGACCTTTGAGGGTGCGCTCATATTACCCCCGCCCGATGTTCCAGTATTTGTACAACGCCTTCATCATTTATCTTGTCTCCGGATTCACATTGTCGATGTTGCAGAAGAGTTCTGGCACGCTCTATCAATCGAGAAGATTTATCTGCAGGACGTATCTGTGGACATCGTGAATGATGCCCTTCTTGCGTACCTTGAATCGTACTCTGGTGCCAGATCGTTGATGTTGATCACCGAAAATGAAGCCGATAATGGATCCTCGAAATTTTGGCACAATATCCTTCCTAGGCACGCTGATACCCTTGTGGAGTTGTACATTCAACCCAAGTACGACGGCGGATGGTGTCTTGACACGAGATCGCTTGACACTATAAGGCAGTGCAAGCGTCTCGAGATCATTCGCGTGAAAGTCGACCAGGAAACGCTGGACGAAGAGGATAAAACCAATATAATTGTAGGTCCCGAAGTACAAATACATATTCAGGTACTGACTTCCCGTTTACAGGCCCGAATCCTAGAAGGACTTCATGAGTGGCCGCATCTGATCAGTCTCGAGGTTCTTTCCATTCGGACGCCCGTCATACCAACTTGTTTCATGAATCACAATGCATTTGATGCAATTCAAAGAATTGTCGTTGCCTTTCGCTGTACTGAGCCCAAAGACAGTGCTCTTCGCCTGAAGTTGACGACAGACTACGTCAATTATCGTCTCTCTAGGCGCAAGCTTGGCTATGATGTATTTTCATTCAATATCATTGATACGTAGGTCGTTGGGCTTCGGGAATCCTCCTGATGCTGAAGAGTGACTTGATTCTTGACCATTGACCCACTATACCTATTCATATTCGCGGCGTGTGTACATCAGCTAAATAAAATCATTTAAGTTATGATAAATAAACAGCATACGTACGACACAGTTTGTAACGGGATCATGAGAGGTGACCCCGCGTGAAACAAAGTCGCCGCCATACCCGGTCAATCATAAGAGTGGAGTACAAACAACAAGTCACGAATATTTTCCTCGCACTACCGGCGAAGCCGATCTCGAACATTAACATGATCGTTTGGAAAAGGTACATGTCGAATTGGGATGTCTTAAGATAGACCCCAGATCCAGGATGTTAAGCGCCTTTGTTCCACTTAAACGGAACGTACATCACCCAAACATCATGTAGGCTGAGCGCTCACCTACAGTGTGAAAGTTCTAATCTGAGAGTAAGTGGTCAGTTTCATGATACCGTAAACATTGATAGGGATGCGCACTTAAATTCCAGTGCGCAGACATATTCCCTGGGGGACAGGGGTTAGCAGTGATGTCGCGACCGTATCGCTGCGCCGCAGATGCTAGCCGCGTCGCGTCATGATCCTGGTCATCTTGTGCTGTACTTTGTCATCCAAGCTATGAAACACTGAAGACCTCATTGACGCGAAGCTCCTTCAACAGTGTATCTCTGTCTGAACATCAGAACTTAACCATGAATCTAAGATTCTGTTTCCGTATATTGGCTTCATTGGCAATAGAACTTGATCAAACTCCCAAGCTCTAGCGCCGTCGTACCTTGACATTTCTATTCGATAGCATCTTATGCTCACCCTTTGATAATGGCGATACCAATACCTTCGGGACTCCTCCATGCTCTCATGAACGTTGTTTGTCCGGGGCAGGTCCCCAATTGCACAGCGTCCGTATAACTGCCACAAAGTGATAGTTGGCCGCTCTTGCAGTCTTTTTTCCGATAGTCTAGGACATAAGCGATAGTGGGTTGTCTTTGTTCGAGTTTCATAAACAATCATATATATCAAAAGAGCCGTAAAATTTCGTGCAGAGCGGTCCCGGCTCATCCAAGGCGCTAACCCTTCAAGTGATGGTAAGCTTGACGAAAATTAATATCCCGTGCGATGGAATCCGGGTTAAAGCCTTCTAGCTCTTTACCGAGGTAGAGAAGCCAAACAAAGACAGAGGTCCTAGTTTGCTCCGGTCGTTTAAATGATGAACTCCCGCACTGTTCATACCGCGCTTTCCATGGTTCCAAGGGTTTGTGATACAGAAGTAATACACTGTAAATAATGCTGGGTATAATGATAATTTAGGTGCGAACGATCTTCCATACTAGACAAATGAAATCAGATAACTTAAAACGATACATCTAAAGACTCCTCCGCCAAGCTGGCCTCGAGCTGTTCGGAATGACTGGTGACTGATA
Organism: Armillaria luteobubalina; assembly: GCA_030435615.1. Classification (NCBI taxonomy): domain Eukaryota; kingdom Fungi; phylum Basidiomycota; class Agaricomycetes; order Agaricales; family Physalacriaceae; genus Armillaria; species Armillaria luteobubalina. The sequence continues at coordinate 224,833 of JAUEPU010000071.1, forward strand.
CTCTCTGTATAAGGAGCGAGCGTCCCATTCAATAGGGCCATTCTCGGGCGACGAAGAATGTGAAGGAGAAGGACATCCAACAAGGTTTGGTCCAATGCTATCTATAATCATCTTGAATGCGGATCGCCCACGATGGAGCTCCCCATTTGCGAACTGCTCCTGTATCGTTTCGTGTGCTATAGGATCAAACCATAATGTATGGATGATCTGCCGCTCCATTTCGAACACATCTGGAAACCTAACGTACAATCAGATGACGGACGTCTGAATAGCGAAAGGCACAGCACTGTGAAGTAAAATCGGAGAACACTTCTTGATAAATATTCTTGAAAGATAGCTGGGATCGAAGGTTTTCGAGGGAAAGCTTTTTTAGTTGTTCGTGATTAATCTGGTGAGGTGGGATCAGTCAATACGAAAAGAGTTCTTTACGGACTGATGTCGTACCATATTAGCTAGACGGTACATAGATTTTGGGGAGCAGGTGGGGAAGTCATCGGATTCGTGCGTTCGGGTTCCGCGGGCACTGTTCAGGATCGAGAAGCACAGGCGGCCCGTGTAAAAATAAAGAAGTAGACACTTCCACCTATTCCGGGGTTAATCTTATCTCAGAGAAGACACCGTGAGTGTACGTACGTTCTGTATGAAACATCGTTCAGGACGCAAGTGCGTCCAATTTTACGAGAACGCGGTGCGTCCAGGTCGGAATGCTTTATGGAGCACCTAGATAATGGGATGAGAATTTTCGGCACAGTCACGTTAGATTGTTGGGGAGAACTTGCCAGTCATCCTGTTCCGGTTCGTCATCCAAGTCGCTGTCATCACCGTAATCATATTCATCTGTGACATCGCTAGAAGGAAAATCGTCGACAGTTTCATTAACAGTGTTTTCATTTATGACTGCAATCAAGTTAGCTACGTCGTGGGCAGTTGAAGAAAGGGCAAACCGCGGTCAAGGCTGTCCGTTATTTTCGACAGTGCCCGTTTGGTCCCAAAAAGGGCCTTTCGTTCGCTAACTCTACCGCCATATGACCGTCGACTGTACAAGTAGAAGGTGATGTCGAAAAGTTCTCCGGTCCTAGTGGCATCGTGAAAGACGTTTGATGCGTTGGCTGGACTTGGCGCACAGACGGTAGGAGAAGGCACCGAGATTTTCAGGAAAACGACAGTAAACTCGAACGCCAAATTGGCATCCTGTCTGACGAGCATTTTCCTAGGAGCGATCCTGGCAGCAACAAACATTCTAGGCCGGGGAGTTGCTACCGTGGTGGGTCCCAGACAATATGCACGTATCGGAGATACAGCCATTCGCCCAGAAATGGATATCGCATAGCCTTGGAAGTCCGGGCTGTCTGGTGTGATATAGCCAAAGTCTACTTTAATTTCTCGTTGGTTATCTGAAGATTCGGAAGAGCGAACGAAGAAGGTCCATCCCAGGGAGGAGGTGAAGCCTTTCTGCGGGTATCGATGCTCATGAAAGTCGCTGGGGAACGTGAAAGTTGTCTTCACGGTCAGGGGATCCACGGAGACAATTCGGTGGGGCTCTGTAAGAAGCATGGTCATGACTGCGGCTATTTCATGAGAGGTAGTAGTTTGTAATATAGCCGTACTGGAGGGCAATGCGTGGTAGACCCTGTTACGGTGGTGGTAGACTGGAAAGGATGGTATCAGCTGTTGGCTGCCCTGGTTTGACTCAAAGTTGTTCAAGTGACGGTGTGAAGAGCAAAAATCTTGAAACACTACAAGCAGATTCTGAAACATCGGCGTATGATAGATGCTGTTAGAGCAAGACCAACACCGCCATTCATGATTGCCGCATGGCAATTCATAATGGTGATTTTTAAGATTCGGTCCCAACCCAAAGATAAGTTCATGCTGCTAGACCTAGGTTGATATTAAAGGTGGAGATACAAATGACTGCCGGGTGGGGGAGGAGGCATTTAAATTATTTTCTGTTGTACATTCCTGCAGCACAAGACTTGAGCATTGATGAGTGAGAAAAATATATGGAATAACCCACCCGTTACTTTCGTAAACTGGAATGGAGGATTTGACTCCGCATAGCGGCTGGGTAGGTCTCCCCTGTTGTCACGGTGGGCTAGGGAGACCCAGAGTTGAAAAAATTCGGGCCTTCGGTCCGATCTCCGCATCTCTCCCACTAACCGCCATCTCTCCGGATCCATCGTTATTTGAATGGCCTTTGGCCTCTCTCCCTGGAGATTTAGAGCGCTGTTAGGACTTGCCATCTGTGCCCTGTTTTTGTTTGTTTTATACAACTTCGCCCTGTTCCAAGAATCCTCTGCAGTCACTCACGAGCCCTCATTAAACACCAGTAACTCGACATCACTTCCTAAAATTCTTTTGGTATCGGCCTTCTACCCCATATGCACGTCTATTTACAGGGCCTCCGAGTACAAAGAATGGCTTTCCGTTTTCTTGGGCCAAACCACGACTGACATCTACCTGTTTACTTCTCCGGGAATGGAGGAAATCGTGTTGGACCTCAGAGGCTCTCGACCTATCACTGTTAACACTACATATACCTCTCCCTTCAGCATACCCCCTCTACGTGGCCGTATCGACAAATATGTCGAAATGCATGGCTTGGATCGTCGACCGGAGGATCATTCGGCAGAGCTGTACGCGATGCGGAATAGCAAACCGTTTTTCGTCTACGAAGCGATGAGAAATCTGAACGCAGAGTACGATTATGCGTTTTGGATAGACGTGGGGGGCTTGGATCCCCACTATGGTAATATTGCTTGGCCCGACGCCATGACCACCCAAGAAGTCTTGGCAACCGGGCAAGAGTCCCGCGACCGTCTCTTCTTTCCTATCCATGCGCTTCCACATACAACCATGAAATACTGGGGGGACCAACTTGGCCCTATAGACAATGATTTCAGCCAGAGTCAGTCTCCTCTCTACCCTTCTTTGGACTGTATGTATATAACTAAATTGCGCCCAGGTTCGTTCTTCGGCGGTTCCTTACAGGCACTAGATTGGTGGCAGAGGATGTTTTACCGCTACCACGATAATTATCTCTTGCAAGGAGTCTTTGTCGGTGACGACCAGACGCTTGCTAACGCTCTTTTCCTCCTTTTTCCGTCCCATTTCCTCACGGTTGACCTCGATGTTTGCGAAAGCTATCGGTATCTACTCGCCAATCCATTGGATAGGCAACGCATGTACAATGCGTGGAATACATGGCACTGGTGGGAATTCTGGAATGCCAAACACGCCAGGCAATCGTGCTTGACCCCGAGGTCGGCGAATATGATGGATGTTTTGAAAGCGAGGTTTGGACAGGGCTGGGCTCCTCCTAGGGCGACCTTGGTGAACTAAAAGCGGGGTACGCGATTTCGGTCTCTCCTTCTGTGCTCTGCTTAGTGGTCGTCTTTCGCAGGTTCATTCAATAACGGACCTTTGTACAAACTATTACTATATCACTGTCGTTCATACCATCGCTCTCTTATAACTAATCGGTCGTGGAAACGGTATTCCACTATTGACACGCTCGCTCCATGCCACCTCGCCTATTCAAAATGAATTTCAAGGGGTATCCCAGAAATGAAGAAAATATGGTTGTAATCCCATGTCGGAGCGATGCCGTACCCAGGAATGGGGCTACATTTGTGAAGTCAAGTCGGTTTATCATTCTACTAAACGCTGTAAGCTGACAACAACACCTATTAAATTAGGCACCCCATATGTACGTCAGCATACGTACGCCTCCGACGTGGAGTGCTATTAATGCGAAATGCTGCAGCAGCATGGTTTCCGACAGAGGGGCCGCACGTATATAAAGGACATGCTTCGTTCGAACACTGCCTGACTCCGTCTTCACAACGACATGCTCTTGACCAAGACACGACCTGACGAGTGGGTCTCGGCACGCCAAGTTAAATCTTCGTTCTCCTTTCCCGTCATCAAGCAAGTCGGAAAGCATACACTACAGAGCGAACCATTCGGATTGGGATGGATCGCACAATGCATTGTTAAGATCCAAGCCAGCGAAAAAAAGCCCAAAAGATTGCAGGCAACTTGTACCTTGTTCGCTTTGCCGGGCTCGATATCTGCATCGCCCGGTAGCGTCTCCTTCCGTGCGTCAGTCGAGTCGAAGCCCCCGCCAAAGAAGAAACGTAAAGGTCTAACTACGCAAAAGACTTTCCTCGGGACGTTCGTTCTGGCAGAATCCGAGTTTTGTACCAAGGAGCGCCTGGATGTCAGCATTACAACCTCGTTCTCAAATGACGCCGCTCCTCCGGTCGCTGTTCCGAAAGTCAAGGCGAAATCCTCAAAGGCTACCACCCCAGATGTTCTTCCAGAGGTCACCATCCCAGATGTTGTTCTTCCCGAGGTCACTCCGCCAGATATTCTTCCAGAAGCCCTTCAGCCCGATGAAGCTGGTCCCTCCAAGACCACTCTTCCAGACGTTCTCCCCCCTTCCCCCGATGTCTCTCTCCCAGATACGACTCCTCCGGATACCGTTGTCCTAGACGTTCCGCCTGATGACACTCTTCCGGACATCGACCACCCCGAAGACGCTACCGCAGATATTGTCCCAGAGGTTCCTCCACCTGATGTCACTCTTCCGGACATTGACTATCCCGAGGACGTCTTTGCAGATAATGTCCCAGACGTTCTTCCGCCTGACGACACTCTTCCGGACATGGACCACCCCGAGGACATTCCTGCAGATGTCGATTTTCCAGAGGTCACTCCTCCAGACATTGGTCCCCCTGAGGAGCCTCTGCCGCAGGCTCCCCGACCTGATCCAGCTCTTACATATTGGTCAAGAATTTTGAAGGTTATGAAGTCCACCCTTGACAATGATGGTAAATTGCCTATTGATCTCAAATTCATGGTGCGTACACGAATATCGCCTCGTGGACGTATCGGCCACCCGAAGGCGATCTTCGCGAGCAGTGTTCTGGTGGAGGGATACACGGCTTACTTGGATAAATGTACGTGCCATAATTCCGATGAGTTCCTGAAGGTTGCTAATGTGTGATACTCTCAGACATAAAGACGAGTGCACCGTTGGTCGATCTTGATTTTGATGGTCACAAGGATACGGAGTGGGATGCGTACGATTATGATGGAGATAGTGATTTTGATGAGGATGATGATAATGATGCGGATGCGGAGGATCTTGATGCTGTGATGACGGCTATGACAGGTGATTGCTTGTTCTGCTTACAACAAAGTATCAACTAATTCGTATTTCCTCGTAGACTTTGATTTCGAGCCAGTGCAAGAGGAGCCGGATTCGTCGGACCCCCCTCCGTTATCGACACCAACAAAGTGGCCGTCAATGTTCACACCGGGATCGCCATCACAAGTATTTTCTTTGCTTGTAGACATGGACACGGCGTTGGCGACAGGGGGGAGCGTAGCCGAGTCATCTGCCAGTGTCGGGCGGTCAGCGTTTTCGCGGAGGGACAGGAGCCGTGGGTCGAATAAACAGAGAGCAGTCCGTTTGGGTTCCGTTTGGCATGTCAAGGATACTGCCTATACAACGTAAGTAGTATTTTACCTCTGAGTTGGAATCGTGATGGGAGTCTGATTGTTTGTTTCTTCTAGCTGGAAGGCATTCCTAGCATATTTGTACACTCAAGAGATCTCCTTCGCACCTCTCAAGTCCAGCGGAATTCCGCGAACCGCGACTAGTAAGGATGCGTGTTCGCCAAAGTCGATGTATCGCCTCGCTGTGAAGGTAGGGGAGATATCTATGTTTCAAAGACTTGACGACTTGAGTTCTGACGCCCTTTCAGGCAGGTCTTGACAGCCTTAAAGACCTGGCGTTCGAAAGCATCCGATCTCAGCTGACGCCGAGTAACATTGTCGACGAGGTTTTCTCGGGGTGTACCCACCAGTATGCAGTCTTTCGTTTGGTAATAAAGAACCGTTCAGCGTCTGATAAATTCGTTTAGGTACCCTGAATTACTTGATATGGAGGTTCGATACCTGCTCGAGCAGTTTAACGACCCTGTGATATATCCTCAGTGGGAAAGGAAGATGGAGGAGGTCGGGCGTGGGGCCTGCCCTCAAGGGGCTGCAGTGGTGAATCGGGTGATGCGTCTGACTTTATTGGAGCAGAAATTATCCGACGAGAACTCGCAGACTCCTGCACATTGATTTTTACTGGCAGCTTCGAATATTTAAAGTGTCCTTAGTCTTCTACAGCACTGGCTGAGTAGTAGATGCTAGTGTCAATGTATCCTCCCAGCATTTGTAACTTGGTTTTCCTCCGTAATTCCGACTTGTGCTCATGATATTTCAAAATTCTATTGATGTTCTAGTATGTCACACTAGAGCTAAGCGAGACCGGGTTTAGATCAAACATGGGCAAAATTCAATAGACAGCATTACGCGGTAGGGTGAATCTGGGGGACCTGATATAACCTGACAGACGCGACACGTCTGTGGCGTGGAAATATGATCACGAGTTCCACTTGTGCCGTCGGCTCGCCGATCGATCGACAAGTGTCCTAAAAAGTCCGATACTCCTTTCGCCCACCATTCGACCTTGGTGTACCCAGGAGGCAGGATGCGAGAGTGCCAAGCTCTCGTACTCCTATCTGAGGCTGGAAAGTCTCAGCCGAACCTTAGGCGAGACTGACATTGACGAACTGGTGCATTGGATTGCGGAATCTCTTTCAACATATCGTCTGCGAATTCGCCCTCTACTTCTTCCATCCGCCCAGTGGTCATATTTCGCAGGATCATTTGAGAGTCACAGAATCTTTTACTAAGTACGACTATTATATTATCAACCCTGCATACCGTCGTTCTCTTCATAGGTGCACCTCACAAGTTACATGTCCGCTCCATGCGATTTTGGGAGTCCTTCGATGATCACATCCCGGAGCAATGCTGCATCCGGGAATGTGTTTAATTTTTTCTGGTAAATCCGGTCCATGAATCATCTGCTGATATACGCCGTAAATCGATAAACTCGAATATTGGACATTGCACGCTTGTGTCGCTCCAGGTATGCCTTGCTTTATATGTGCGACGGCATGCACTCCTGCCACCGGCGTGCAATATTACTAATATAGCCCATGCGATAGCCGCATTGTTTCCCACGGAGAAGCCGCAGGCATAAAAAAACATTCTTCATCCCGTATACGTGTTCACCCCATTTCCACCAACGATATGCTCCTGACCAAAACAAGGCCTGACGAGTGGATTTCAGGGCATCAATTCATATCGCACTTCTCCCTTCCAGTCATCTGGCAAGTCGGAAAGCATACACTAGAGAGCGAGCAGTTTGGATTGGGGTGGACCGCTCGATGTGTCGTTCTGAATCAAGTCATTGGCGCAAAAACAAATACCCGAAGACTGCAGACATGTAGCAATTTGTATATTTTGCCAGGTTCGACGCCTACCCCGCTTGGTATTGTGTCCTTCAGTACGTCGATCGGGTCGGCGCCTCAGCAGGTAAGAGACAAAACTCTACTTCCCGAGATAGCAGCTTGCATCGGAGTTTTTCTGATGGAAGAACCTGCATTTCTGCGAAAGTCAAGTCTGGTCGTCAAAATCATGGTCACTCTTCCAAACGAGGTTGCTCTCAATGTCGCTGTCCCGAGCGTTATTTTGCCAGATGTGGCTTTCCCCGATATCTCTCTCCCAGATACGGCTCCTCCTGATGTTGTTAGCCTAGACGTTCTTCCGCCTGATGTCACTCTTTCGGACATGGACCACCCAGAGGACATTCCTGCAGACGTCGATTCTCTCGAGGTCACTCCTTCAGACATCGACCCCCCAGAAGAGCCTCTACCGCAGATTCCACAACCTGATCCCGCTCTTACATACTGGTCAAGAATGTTAAAGGTTATGAAGTCCACCCTTGACAACGACGGGAAACTACCCATTGATCTCAAATTCATGGTGTGTACACGAATATCGCCTCGTGGACGTATCGGCTTCCCAAAGGCGATCTTCGCGAGCAGTGTCCTGGTGGAGGGATACACGGCCTACTTGGATAAATGTATGTGCATAATTCCGATGAGTTCTGGTGTTGCTAATGCCTGATACTCTCAGACATAAAGACGGGTGCACCGTTGGTCGATCTTGATTTTGATGGTCACAAGGATACGGAGTGGGATGTGTACGATTATGATGGGGATAGTGATTTTGATGAGGATGACGGGGATGATGATAATAATGCGGATACGGAGGATCTTGATGTTGTGATGACGGCTACAACAGGTGATTTCTTGTTCTGCTCAAACCGACGTACCAACTATTGATTCGCATTTGCGCATGGATTTTGATTTCGAGGCCTTCGAGCACGACAGACGTAGGGGGAATGTACAGGGACCAGTCCGTCTGGGAACCATCTGTCACGTTAAGGACACTGCCTATACGACGTACGCAGTGGTAGCCTACTGTGCCGGAACCGTGGCAGGAGTCTGATTGTTTCTTCTAGTTGGAAGACCTTCCTGGCGTATCTGTATACTCAAGAGATATCCTTCGCACCTCTGAAATCCAGCAAAATTCTTCCAACCGTGACTAATAAGGACGCATGTTCACCAAAATCGATGTATCGCTTGGCTGTGAGGGTGAGAGACTCTATGTTTCGAAGACTTGACTTCTTCTGACTTCCTCACTAGGTAGGTCTTGACAGCCTGAAAGACCTGGCGTTCGAAAATATTCGGTCGCAGCTGACGCCGAGTAACGTCGTCGACGAGGTTTTTTCGGAACATACCCACCGGTATGCAGAGTTTCTTTCTTGGATTACGGTCCAGCGCCTCTGATAAATTCGTTCAGGTACCCTGAATTACTTGATGTGGAGGTTCGATATTTGGTCGCCAATTTTACCGACCCTGTGGTGTATCCTCGGTGGGAAAGGAAGATGGAGGAGGTCGGGCGTGGGCTGTGCCCCCAAGGGACTTCGGTGGTGAACCGGGTGCTGCGTTTGACTTTAATGGAGCGGGAGATATCAGACGAGAACTCGCAGACTCATACGCGTTAATCGTTATTGGAAGCTTTCAAATCTTTACATTCTCCTCATTTTTCTACGGCACTGACTGGATAGTAGGTACTATTGACAATGTATCCTTATAAAACTTGTACATGGATTTCCTCAGTAATTCCGAGAATCCAACGAGAATCCGACTTGCGCCCATGATATTCTAAAAGTCTATGGACGTTCTTAGTAGTATGGCATACCATGGCTAAGTGAGGCCGGGCTTCGAGCAGAAATGGGCGAATTGAATAGGCAGCATTACGCGGTAGTGCGAATCTGAGGTTATTTGGGGGGACTAAGTGACGCGAACGCGACACGTTTGTGGCGTGGAAATCCGATCACGAGGTCTGCTGGTGCCGTCGGCTCGACCTGCACCCCTTCGATCTATTCACTCCTTCGACCTGTACCACGACGACTGTCCTCAAGTCTACTCCTATTACTCACCATTCGACCTCATAGTATCCAGGAGGAATGATAATCTGATACTCTTCTTTGGTACTGGGAAGTCTCAACCGAACGTTGGGCGAGACTGATGTTGACGAACTGCCGCAGAGGATTGTGAATGTATGCAGTATTTCTTTCATTATTTCCTTTTCTGATACATTTCTAGATACACGCCAGTGGAATTCTGGCCTAGAATGTCATCTAAACTCGTTGCATAACGTGCCCCAAGGACTACCGGACGCGTATATCCATGCCTTGGCACAATTATTGGTGCGTCCGAGGCTGAACTCGCACCGAGGACTGCGAATATACGCGGAATTTATCTCATTATCTTCTCTTCCGATCCATGTCTAGGTACGCGCCAGGGGAAATCCGACCTCAAATATCGTCTAAACGTGTTGCATAACCTTCTCCAAGAATTGTCAGACGCATATATCCACGCCTTAGGGCAGTTATTGGTACGTCCAATTTTGTTTTTGATTTTCCAATCTGAATCTTCGTATCCCTGGCAGAGGTTTCATCTCGTTCCCATGCACACTCTGGCGCTTGTTACTCTGGAAGTTTCAACCGGACGTTGGGTGAGACTGACGTTCACGAACTGGCGCAGGGAATTGCGAATGTATGCGGTATTTTTTTCATTCTTTCCTCTTCTGATTCCTTTCTAGGTACACGCCAGTGGATATCTTACGTCGAACGTTGTCTAAATTCGTTGCATAACCTTCTCTAGGACTTGTCGGACGCATATATCCACACCTTGCCAAGGCTGTTGACGGTGCGTCCAACTTTGTCCTTGCTTTGCCAGTCTGAATGTCCATATACCTGGCAGATGTTTCGTCTTATTCCCATGCATTGTCCTCAAATGCCATATTTCCCTATCTCGCATGTATCACCGGGCCATTTCGACTTGCAGTCAGCTCATAGCGGCACGAATCTGGTTATTCAATGGAGGCTACTTGTTACTCAGAGGACAGCCCGTTTCATGCCTGCCTCTGAAAGTGTCCCTACGCACTACTGCGACGCTGGGAACACGATCAAGACGTTCCTGGATACTCTGCGCTCAGGTTCGTGATATCTATTCCAGTAACGATTCTGTCCCCTAATTATGCTTTTGGGTTTTCGTTAGACTGGATCTTCTATGCGATCTTATGGATCGAGATCCATTACTGAGCGTCTTTGAACTGACTATGGTTGTAGAGGACTTTCTACGGTCAGGCTCCAATGCTGCTGATCACGGTTGTTAACTTTTCTCCATCGAGCCAGAAGCTGACCGCTCATTGCAAGCCAACGGATCACGTCTAGTAACGTTTCGTGCGACCATGGGCACCGATGCAGGGTAGAGGAGTGATCATCGATCGCCGTGGTTTCCCCTAGGGTGATCAAAGCGGTTTGAACCATATACAGAGTTCGAATGAATTTCAGTTCCTCCACACGCTGAATCCTAGATGCTAAGCAGAGTATTGCAACTTCGATTTGATCCAACGAGGCTCAGCCATCACCGGCTCCGACGGCACTCCCATTTGCTCTTCACTGCTCTCATTTAAAGATCACTTTCTTCCTCGCGCTCATCTTTGTTTTGCTCCCCCGATTACCCGTCCTGAATATTGTATGCCGAGTCGGCGTTGCGCCACACCACACGTTCAAGCGATTTCATTTTTGGCCGATCTTCATGAAATTCTTTCGGGGAGCAACATCACCGATGCGTCCGCAATTAGTATGTCGATTTTGGTTCCGCTGTTGATTCTGTCTAATTGACGGAGGGTAGTTATGTTGCCATAAACCTTAGCGGAATATCGTAAGCATCTACGCTTTTTGGACGTTGAAATACCTTTGATCCATTTAATTAAATGCAGGGTCCAGACTTTGGATGGACTCTCGAAAAGACAGCAACTCGTCTGATTGGGGATGATGTTGGTATGTTCATCGTCCATCTATCAACAAACCGCTTGAATTTGTTCCCGAATACGCGGACATCTCACGCTTGCTTCATCAAGTTGTACACGTAATTCTTGTAAACAACAGAAGAGAGTAGTTTGGATACGGGATAACTTTGGGGACGGGAAAGAAACAAGAGATTAGTTTAACCTGTCCGTGTTCAAGGGCTCCGACGAGCATGCGAAGCAGCCGCGAGGCATTACAGGCCGTCTGATCAAAGATGGCAAGTCAGGCCCACCAGAGCGGCTATTACGGCGAATTCCATAGACCCCATCAAGCTTAGCTAATCTTCTCTTCCATGCTTCACACGGCAGCCAACAAAAAAAGCAACGACGCACATCTCCGCTCTCTTTTTAACGACGACGACTATACCGCACGACGATGGCGACGCATTTCTTGGGGCTCGAGCTCGCGACGGACCAGCTCCGAGCATGTATCCTGGACGAGAAGCAAGAACTTGTGGGCGTGGAGCGGGTGGACTTTGATACGGAGCTGAGCGAGTACCAGACGCAGGGGGGCATATTCACGACGCCTGGTGAGGCGTACACGACTCCGGTAGAGATGTGGGTCAAGGCGCTAGGTACGCATCCCATCTCTCGTCCACAAAAAGAATTCGCACCGACGGAAGCAAATCGTGCTGCTGTTGCTCACGTGTTTCACAGATATCTTGCTCGCGAAGCTCGCCTCTTCGTACAAGATCAAGGACATCAAAGCTATCTCAGGCTGCGCGCAGCAGGCGCTTGTATGGTGGAAATCGACGCCGCTCCCCGCGCTGTCCTCGTTGGACCCGGGGCTCCCGCTCCCTGCGCACTTCCCCGCTGCGTCGTTCTCGCTGCCGCACACGCCAACGTCGCAGGACAACTCGTCGCACCCGCATGCGCTGGCGATCGAGGGCGCGCTCGGTGGTGCAGAGGCAATGGCGCGACGCGTCGGGATCAGTGCAGGCGGTAATGCGTCGATGCTCGCCGCGCAGATGTTTAGAGTAAGGGAGATGTGGGCAAAGGAGGTGTGGGTAAGGACGGGGCGGGTGCAGGTCGCGAGTAAGTTTTTGGAGAGCTTGGTAGGGGGCAAGTGGGCGGGTATTGGCGAGGCGGAGGCGTGCTTGAGTGGGATGTGGAATGTGCAGGGTGGAGTGTGGGACGAGGGCGTGCTGGATATCGTTGGCGGCAGCAGGGAGGAGGGACGGAGGGTACGAGGTTGGCTAGGGGATGTTGACGTGAACGGCGGCGGCAGAAAGGCGGGATACGTGTCCCGCTATCTGGTCGACAGATACGGCTTTGATCCTGGTATTTTGGTTCTCATTATCCTGCAGCGACACATGCTTACATGTCTTTCCTCTAGAAACGATTCTCACTCCCTTCACATCCGACACACTTTCCACCTTCGTCTCTGTATGTCCTGCCCAGTCGGACGCCGTCTTATCGTTTGGGCCCACGGATACGTTTATGGCTCAAGCACATACGTATATTCCCTCACCGATATACAATATCGTGCCCCATCCGTACCAGGAGCCTGGAGACAAGAAAAAGTATATCGTTATGTTGAGCAGTCGGTAAGTGTGCTTTGCGCTCGCTTTGTGTTGCCCTGATGACGTTCCTGCAGAAATGGAGACGTATCGCGCGCGCTCGCCCGTGATATGTACACCAAGAGCTGGAGCGCATTTGACAGGCTTGTTGCAATTGTTCCTCCAGGCGGTTCAATAGGGTGAGTACCCACACCTCGATCGGAGCTGTGTAACGGTCCTTGACAGCGCTTGTTGTCTCCACCGAAATGAAAACACGGCATGTGCTTTTCATTTCGATGTATGATCTCAAAATTGAGAGCTCCTACCGAAGTGTCTCCGTAATGCATCGTCTTCGTCGCTGACTGACGTTTTTCATTGCAACAGGCTCGACGACAAGTTATTTTCCTTCTGGCATCTGCAGCCCGACACGCCTCCGTTCACCCACAGCAAAGGCGTGCACCGGTTCGAGACCGGCATCAAGGTTACCGAATTTCGTGACTTGCGCGCCAATCCAAGATGTCTCGTCGAATCACAGGTCATGGGCATGCGTGTACGCTGGGGCAGGGCTGTTGCCCTAGGAGTGTTTGGTGAGGTCAAGCTACCGCCCAAACCTCTATTGCCGCCTGGGCAAATGCAGCTCCCGTCGCCGATCCCATTCGATCTGTACCAGACTGCGTACCCCCACCTTCCCTCGCGCATTCTCTGTACAGGAGCAGCGACCAACTTCCCGAGCATTGCAAATTTGGTGTGCGATGTCTTTGGGAAGCCTGTTTATGTGTGCTTGAGCCAGGTACGCGCCTCACTACCCGTTGCTGTGATCTCGCTTATACTCACCCCTCCTTTAGATTGACTCAGCACAAATCTCTCCCCATCGGAACGCCCCTGCCCGTGGATTCCCCGGTCGCGCCGCCGTTGGTGTCGCGCTCGTCGCCAAGTGGGTCTGGGGAAAGGAGAAGGACTCTCGCACCGGTTCAAGAGCTGGCTCGCCGTATACCCCTACTGCGGTGACCTCGTCGTTCGAGGAGGACACGCGGAAGGTATTTGCAAGACGCTGGACGGAGAGCGGTGGCGTCTGGGCGCGGACCAACGTCAGCAGCAGTGCTGGCGGGCCGCAAACCCAGGTCCCCACGATCCGGAACGTCCTCCGAGGCGGTACGACGCTGGGCACGTCGATCGTCATGGAAGAGGAAGAGGAGGAGGAGAATTATTTTGCGAACGGCGGAGTGGATGCATATATGTACCCGAATACAAACACGCAGGTGCCAATGATTTTGACGCCGACGACGCCCACTGGGACGATGGCCTTGACGCCAATCTCGGCGCTTCCGATTGTGTACCCACCCGAGATGGCTACGCTAGCACCTCCCTCAGCATCTGTGCCCACCACTAGCGAGCAGCAGCCCGACCTGGACCTTGCCCAGATCGGGCTCGCAAGGGTCGCAGACCCCGATTTTGACTCGTTCTTGGGGTACGCCAGTATCGTGTGGGAGTACGTCCGGCTGGAGAGTATCATCGTCAAAGGGGGCTGATGAATGAACGTGGGTTTTCATCTCTTATATATATCTTTCGCTGTCTATATTACTACATATAACCGACTTGTCTATATTCCCCCATCGCTTTAGGATACCTACCATACCCCCTTCCTCGCTCGCTCGTCTTGCTCTTCGCTTTCCTCCTGCTCTTATGCAAAAACAGACAACAGACAACTCGGATTTGGTTGGTTTATGGGTTACAATCAATGTCATTAGTTATAAAATACGTACGTAACAGTAAATAGGTAGTGTATAGAAACAGTGGTTCCATGATCCTGTAATGGAAGGTGCGAGCGTGGAGGGTCAGCTGCACTCGGACACAAAACACAGTTTATGACCATACATCTGAAAATACGGAGTGAAAATGACACCGTCTAGTCGTGTTCCATGATGGAAAGACTGATATCTGACGAAACGAAATCAAGGAACGGAGGGTTTGGCACAAGAAGGAGAGTCCTGAGGACTAATACCTCCACCGCGTCTTAGTAGATAGTTTACTTGTTGCGGTTAACCAAATGCAGAATACAAAAAAAAACTGACGAAGACAAATTTAAGGATTGGTTGGGACTGTTGGGGACTCGTGAGGTTAGGTAGCGCTCACGTGATCGGAGGCAGAAAGAACAATCCTCCCATGACTCGATGACATCATCATCTTTCCCACCAAAGATGTCTCTTCCTGCCGCCACCATCGAGTTCGCGCACCGCATGTTCGACGCCGCCAGGAACGGCGACGCCTCCGTCCTCGTCCCCGCCATCAACGCTGGGCTCCCGCCCGACCTGACCAACCCCGAGGGCAACACCCTCCTCATGCTTGCTGCGTATGCGGGACATCATGTGCTCGCCAAGGAGCTTTTATCTCGCGGCGCTGATCCTAACAGCCTGAACGATCGTGGGCAGAGCATAGTCGCTGGGGCAGTGTTCAAAGGGTATAGGGATACGGTGAGGGTGTTGGTAGAGGCTGGGGCGGATCCAAGGAAAGGGAAACCGACAGCTATTGAGGCGGCGTATATGTTTGGGAGGAAGGATTTGATGGAGGTTTTGGGTGCGAAGGATGATGATATCAGTGAAGATGTTCCAAGGCCGGTTGCTGGTCTCTCGTAGACCGAGGGACGGCGGTGTGTATGTTGGGTTGTCTTAGTCCTTGAGTGAAG
Organism: Armillaria luteobubalina; assembly: GCA_030435615.1. Classification (NCBI taxonomy): domain Eukaryota; kingdom Fungi; phylum Basidiomycota; class Agaricomycetes; order Agaricales; family Physalacriaceae; genus Armillaria; species Armillaria luteobubalina. The sequence goes on from JAUEPU010000071.1 coordinate 240,370, forward strand.
GCTGTTTGGCTATGGCGGAGACCAGACATGATTCCTTGAAGACGGACGGTACGTGTACTGAGCTGTTTTTGTTCATAGAACATCAATCGAGTACGAGCTTATACACCGCGCAAATTCACTGGTGGCGGATCTACAGACAGCAATCATCTCGACGTCGTCTGCACTCTACCGTGCACGACTCCCTCCGCCCTCCTCCCTCTGGTCCAAGAATAGCGCGCCCTCCCTCCCTCCAACCTAATAATAGCACGCTCCCTCCACCATCCACGTCCGCGCGCCGAGGTCCCTCCTGTCTCCGTCGTTGGGGCGTGCACTGATTCACCGTCAGCTTCGGGTTCGGGCATGAAACGCACTTCTTACCTCAAGCTTAGCGTCGGTGTACCGCGTCGTCCGCAGCCCTCCATCTACCTAGCAATGCCCCTCCCCGAATCTTCGTTCCGCGCCAAGACGTCCATGCGATTAGGTGCCCGTTTACCCAAGTTGGCTTTGGTTTACTGTCAGCTAGCACGACGGAATCAAGAAATCATTGTACGTACCGAGGCAATGATAATGTCTTGATATGAGGCGGACACAGTGCTGAGAGTGTTTTGAGTATTCATGAATCTGAATGGGGACGAAGAACATACTATCACGAGCGACTCTCTTCCACGTGCATTCCCTCTCTTGTACTAACGACCACCCGTGTTTGGTCTAAGTAATCGTCAGCGAGAACGGCGCATTCGGAGCAAGTTTGACGTACTCGATGTGTGAAAAATGGCCCGACTCGTGGCGGAACTCGTCGTCCATTCGAAGCGTACAATCGAACAGACTCTAGGGAAAACAAGAGAAAGTCAGTCATGGAAACGGATGTTTAAGACAGTACACCTACCGCTAGCAAGACTCAAGTCAACCCTATTTGTTCGTCTGAAACAGCGATGTCGACAAATACTGAAAAAAATACTTACCTCGATGTCCGTCCATGGCTATCAAGTTCAAAACCATCCGTGCTGTAGTCAACCGGTGAGAAAGGGGAAAAAAGTAGCAGGAACAAGCTCACCATTCACGTTGACGACGACCAAGTGCCAGTCGACGTGGTAGTCAACAAGCACGAAAAATCATCGGCAATCGATGCCCGTCCAACCGGGCATCGAATTCACGTCACGAGACCACGACGCGTCTTTCAGCGCGAGGCGGAAACATACCTATCGTCGTCCACGGTGGCGGGCACGTTGGGCTCAACATAAATAAGGACGGTGTACACTACGGGAAGAGGTAGTAAGAATGTGGAAGGGGGAATGGAAAAGGTAGGGTGGGATAATGCATTCTAGCAGCCGAGTACGTCCTTTTATATATCTTTTCAGTGTAGTCTTGACTACCCTAAGATGACGAGATGGGCTGTCAATAAAATCTACCCATCAAACGGCACGTCGTACCGTGTACGTGCCGAAACTTGGAAGATTCTCTCAACAGACATTTGATATCTCTTTGAATTTAGCCGTTAGTGTCAATCAGCGCAAGCCGAGGAGGCATTTCGAGTTACAAAATAACCTCACTTAAATTTCTGGTGCGTGTGCAAAAAATCTCGACGCTCTCTGCGTGTCAGCTAATCCAATAAATGAGAAAATTGACTGAGAGGAGCAGATATCCCTTCGAATGGATGGACTTGAATCATCCGAGCAGACGCCGCACACGATGACAGGTGCATACAAAAGCCACCCAGGCCCCGCACCACCAACGTCCCCGTCGTTTTCAAGTTTTGAAGATGTCACGGACTTGAGAATTGGGTGTTTGTTGATTTCCTGCCGGTCTGTAGATGTCTGCGGGATTGGAGTGGGATGAAAATTTACCTATGACATGAAACGTCGCTTATTGCAATGTTTCGTCACTCCTTCTTTCTGGAGCTGGCGAGTTCAAGGAGTTGATCGCCTCGGTCTGGAACAAGGATGCTCGTATGCCCTGTGGAATCGGGTCATTTTTAGAATACACATAGATTAAATTCTTATCCAATACAATTGCGTGGACCGCATGAAGGTAGTACAACCATAGCTGCAAGTCATTGCGGCGCCATCTTCGGTCTGTTCCATCCTCAGTGAATCGTGATACTCATGACTGAGGAGATAAAAGTGTTTACAACTACAAACCGAAGAATCAAAGATACATCCAATATGCGACTTTCTATAGCATAAACTGTGTTGTAAGACTTGAAAGCATTACCCGTCGAGAGCATCAATTCTCTCAGGGTCGCAGATATCGATCACAGATATCAGTCCCAATCAGGAAGGACTGAACGAGTGAATCAGCTTCGACTAATAGTAAGCTAAGTATGCGGAGATGAGTGATGTATTAAGTACTTAACAATAGTTTATACCATCTGAGATTGCTCTGGGTAGGTTCTAGACCCCGGTTGAACAAAGGAAGACCACGAGATATCTGAACACCATCATACACAGACTTTGCTTGTAAGGACTGATGGCCATACCGGGGATACCTCTTCCATGACGGAGGTACTCTTCTGTCCATCACATATTATGGACATTGTGAATTACGAGTTCTCCGTGTCCAAAAACGGCTGGAATTCCAATAAGACCTAGTCCGAGTGATTCAACAGTTCTTCCAATTGTATGTGTCGTGAGGTTCTCACTTTCGGAACAAAGAAAAGGAATGATGTGGCTTTTTGATGGACATCACCCCGATGTGTTCGGGTGCATGGTCGTCTTGCCAATGAAGTACCAACCAAGAATTGATATCTACTATTGAGAGCCAAATGCAAAGCCAGCCGAGTATCAATACATCGAAGACCGAATATTAAACAGCTGGAACTACAGGAAGAATCGAATTTGGTACAATGGACCAGAGTGTCAAGGCAAGTACGCACCACGCAGACTTTAGTCAAACAACACAATGAAGAAACGGCCATCAGCAGACCGCTCCCTCGAATCTTCCAGGTTTCGGAAGGGCGAAACACCTATGACAGGTGGAGATAAGACGTATTGTTCCGTGACGTCGGCTAAATTAAAATGTTTAAGTCGCTTGCCGAGTATTACTGGCAAGGTATTCTAAGTGAATTTCAGCTTGAAGTGCAACAGAGAAGAGAAAACTTTGTTTATAATAGTTGCTCAAAGAAACTATTCAATGTCTCCTGTCAAAGGAACAACAGTAGGCACGGCGATCGGCTCGCCGTGTAGACCGAAATCGAAGTGAGACGTTAGGCACCTCGAGACATGAGGCACAGTCCCAGAAATGGATACGGCGTCAATCAGGGTCCCCACTAGGATGTCATAGAACTCTTGAAAAGTATTCGCAAGGCCCGGGGTCGAGTAGGTCTTTGTACGGCGGTAGCAAGACATCAATTGAAATAGGTGCTACATCCTGTCAAAGAAACTGTGAGTGATTGAAACAGGGATAATCGAAGGAATTACAACTGATCTTGCAACTCTTTTGAAGATTCTGACACCGGCGAGGTGAGACCAGTATAACAGGGACTGTTGTGGGGTGGTAGGGAGGATTCGTGGGCGCAAATAGAACGGCATATGTGACAGAGGGTTGAATCCATTGAAAGTCGGAAGGAACAAGTCAGCGCAGTTTATGGAAGCAGATAGAATTAGATGATCGTTCAAGAGAAAGTCAGGTCGTGGCTGTATCGGACCTAGCCTGTCACATGCCATATGAGCATTGCTCTTTACATTTTGCATCCATCTCAATTCTCAGCTCGACTCGTTCTTCTGTCTACTTCAGAATACTCGGCGAGTCGTCGCTTGCACAGAGCAGCATGATAACCTGTTCTAAACTTCGTAAATTCGGAACGACGGCCTTTGAGGGCAATAGCTGTCAATCATAGTCCGACGTCGCACGCGGCTCGGTGAGTAACATCCTGTAATTCAGACGTTTGTTCATTCTTCTGATATCTCTGTTCTACTTTCTTAATCCGGTGTCAAGAACCGATCCCTTAGGTCGGATCCCCTCTAGAACATCGGCACATGCAACCTCGAATATCACTTTATCCGAGACGGACATACTTTTGTATGGATTAGGATCATGGGGTTAGTTCAAAGCCGGAGAACGACGTCCTTAATATTACAAATTGTGAGTTCTTGCCGTTCCTCAACCTAATTCACATTCAACATATGACATCATTCAGGGATCCACTTGTTTTGACAGGATCGGCTCTTAATTCACCAAATTTACGGTAGGGAAATAGGACAAAATCCGAAGCTGAGTTTGATATCCTTCACGGATACACTCAAACGAGGCCGACCCGATCTTTTCATGCAATTATTGAAGAAATCCGCTTTATATCTGTAAACTAGAATATACAAGTCGTCCGTACACTCTACAATTGAACACTACAATTGCCGTTTCCTTCAAGCTCGATGCGCATCCGTTCCCCAAGTAAAGATATATTCAAACTTTATTCAAAATAATCGTACCAGAGTCGATTTATACACATTATCCCATGCATTCCCTGCATCGAAGCTTCGCCCACATCACTGAATCGTTCCGGATTATACCACAGAACATCTATATTCGAAGTATCAACATACCGTTGACCCAAATGGCGCGAAATGGCCGTTTAATCTTGATATTTCCATTCCTGTATTCGATCATTGATGACTGATCTCGAATTTGGCAAGGTTCCTGCAATTCGAAACGTCAAATCAAGACAAAAATTATATCAGGGTCACTTACCAGAAAGTATTCTCAGGTACCTTGGATCGTTCGGTGCTGTCTCCGCAATATCTGGAGTCCCCATTAATTGTGGCGGAATACGACGTTCAGAAACGAGTACCTACGCTTGAATCATTCAAGACGGCGGCGTTTTCTCTGTTCGGATTAAGGTATGATAGGTAAACAACGTACCGTATTATAGAACGGAAGTCGGCTCACCGTTGATTTAGACCGGACTTGTTGTCAAAGTCTTCTGACCTGAGAACATGTTGAACACTCGCAATGAGGAAATCTAATAGGAAGGAAACAAAGGTGAGCTACACGTCAGCCGAGATCACTGATACGGAACGACGTACCGTCCCTTTCATTATAGGTGATCTCATATCCCATCGTGATTGACACTCCATGTCAATCGCCACAACCATGACCTCACAGGGCCGACGCTGCTTCCAAGCCCCTTCCTCGGTGCCGCCGTACAAGCGCATCTTTCACTGCAAATCTAGAATCTGTCAGATAATTTACCGGATTCAGATTTCTGGTACATACGATCCCGAATCGGCCGCTGAATCACCATCACTGCACCGCGAATCAACACTGTCAGCAATGTGCTTATGAAACGGCATGCTGCGGACGTCACCGGTGTTGTTTGGACCCTAGAAAGACGGGGTGAGTGCGTCTCATTGATGGGGTCCTTGGCTGACTTGATGGGTAATGCCCAGACACTGGAGACGCGATAATTCAGCAACATGTACAGCGAGAATAAAGCTTACAGTTTGGACATTGGGAAGGGGAATTACTGGTGCAGAGACTGTAGATCACTGGGAAGAAGAACTGCCGGCAAGGAGACGACCTGGGGAAAAGGACTCGTCATTCTCAAGCTAAAGATGAAGTATAAAAAGAAACGTACCTGCATTCCCATCCGGAACTCTGACCCCAACATAGTGCGCTCTATCAAGAGGACAATTCAGGATGGCATCGTATTCAAAATGGATGTTACTGATTACGCTAAGCAGCGAAAGAATTAGGCCACCTTCAAGCGTTGAACAGTCAAAGATGTGTGATGGTGGTAGGAATAAACAAACGGAACACGTTGACGTATTTGTATCCCTTGCAACGCGATGTTTGTGTTGAAAATGACGTCTTTTTCGCTGACAGGGATTCCCCGTCCGAATAATTCTCGAATTGTAACCTAAACGAGGAAAATAGCACGTTGAGTCAAGTGGCGTCAAAACATGTTTTGACATGCGGGATTCGCACCAGTCCCGGTCGCCATCCGTCAAAGGACGCGTACACGTCTTGTGTCTTGTGATCCTGTTTGGGAGTTTGTTGATTAATCGTCAGCATTGAGGGAAAATTCCCTCTAATTCACGTACCTTCATCTCCCCGCCCATTTTTCCCTTCCCTCTCCATCTCCATCTCCGTCTTCCTCTTATTTCTCTAAGTCTACCGTGACACCATCTCCATAGTCTTTCCCGTTAAAATAATACAGAGAGCATGGCGGAATGCACTGAGAATTGGGGATCAAGGTGGGCGTCGATGTCCATAACGGGATAGGCTTGGTGACCGGCAACGTGCGTGCTTCTTCCTTTTCTCACCAACACTATTCCATCTTCATTTTCTTACATCTTTGCTTTCTCTCCTGCATCTCAAGTCTGCGGGGTGCCCTACCTTATTCCACTATCTCTTCAAGGCAAGTAAATTCGTCTGATTTAGCATGTAGTTCCTTTCACTGATCACATCGCAGACGCCACGATGTTTTCAACGCTCTTTTCGGACAAGGACAACCAAAATTTGACCCGAGGTAATGTATCGTCATCCGCCGAGCAGCCACGGAAGAATGGGCCTCTGGGAGATGGCAGGTGGATTTAATGGAACAAGCAAAGCGGTAAGTCTGCACACACTTAAGGCACGACTCCACACAGATCTCAATCCCAGACATCAGAGCCCTCGCCGTCGACGTGTCCTTTATCTTTTTTGAGGCTCGTTGTACTATTATCGCGACTTCAAAGGGAATTTTGGCCCAAGACGACGCATCGTCGTCCGCCGAGCAAGGTCTGGAGACGACAGGGTGGATCGGGAGATGACCCGGAGACGGTAGGTGCTTCCCATAAACACTGCATCTACGCAGGTTGACGAGCATCATTCAAGGACTCATCTTTGGGTTTAAACAGTGCGGAAACCCCGAATTTTGGGCTGAGACGACGTATCGTCGTCCGGCGAGCAGGGCAAAGATACGACAACGAGACGATCCCAGCGAGGTAAGCCTTCTTGTTAAATTAAATTTCCCTGCACTCACTTCTCACTCAGCTAGTATGATCTCTCACAAAGATCTCCGCCGAATGAAGGCCGCAAGAACACAAACAGGGTATATTTTTGCGTCGAGACGACGTATCGCCGTCCGGCGAGCCGGACCATAGGACTCAGAGGGCGAGGTAACGCAGTGATGGAGGGACGACTGGGTGACGGCCAGTCAAGGTATCCCTCCCGGTAATTTCTATTCGCCCGCACTTACCTATTTCTCAGCCTGTTTGATTTAATGTGGATCTCTACCTCGAATGCAACCTTCAAGCAATCAATCAAGGTGTATTTTGGCATCGACATAGCGTATTACTGTCCAGTGAGCAACGTGAGGGTAAGGGCTGTTAGAAGAGATTTGGGTTACTTGTCTGTGTGAGCAAACGGTGGGTTTTCCTTTCTATCTCCGCATCTTTGCACGGCTAACTAGGCCTCGTAGTCCGTTTCTCGAGCAAGACAAGCTTATTTTGTGGCGGGTATAGTATATACAAATACAGTGTTTTGTACGTATAGTCTAGATATGCTGGTATTGAAAAAAAAACATACCTTCTCCTCATCCCCAGGCTCGAAAATGGAGGAATAAAGGTGTCGAGAAATGTGGATGACTTGTTCGTGGGAGCAAGGTATTCCTTTCTATTCCCGCACCTACTCCTAATCCATTCTTTGACAGACAAGTGAACGTCGCGTATGAAACAGGGAACAAAATACAGTAGATTCTACTCAGAAATATAACACCCCCAAGCTCGAAAAATCAGATTTTCAGACGCCCAAAAACTCAAAATTTCTCCCCGAACCATGGTCGGGAGGGGAACACCGGGAGAAAACCTCTCAGAATATTTTAAAGAGAAGAGCGGCGCGCGGAGAGGCGTTTTTCGGGAGGGGGGAGGGAATAACTTGTTGTTTTTTTCGTGATGGTTCTCCATTAGGCAATTCCCCTTCGTTCTATACCCGCATATTCCACCCCTCCTTCAATATCTGACTGCCGAATCATGTCTCAGAGGTCGAGCTGCCGCCCCCCACCTTCCCGAGCATTGCAAATTTGGTGTGCGATGTCTTTGGGAAGCCTGTTTATGTGTGCTTGAGCCAGGTACGCGCCTCACTACCCGTTGCTGTGATCTCGCTTATACTCACCCCTCCTTTAGATTGACTCAGCACAAATCTCTCCCCATCGGAACGCCCCTGCCCGTGGATTCCCCGGTTGCGCCGCCGTTGGTGTCGCGCTCGTCGCCAAGTGGGTCTGGGGAAAGGAGAAGGACTCTCGCACCGGTTCAAGAGCTGGCTCGCCGTATACCCCTACTGCGGTGACCTCGTCGTTCGAGGAGGACACGCGGAAGGTATTTGCAAGACGCTGGACGGAGAGCGGTGGCGTCTGGGCGCGGACCAACGTCAGCAGCAGTGCTGGCGGGCCGCAAACCCAGGTCCCCACGATCCGGAACGTCCTCCGAGGCGGTACGACGCTGGGCACGTCGATCGTCATGGAAGAGGAAGAGGAGGAGGAGAATTATTTTGCGAACGGCGGAGTGGATGCATATATGTACCCGAATACAAACACGCAGGTGCCAATGATTTTGACGCCGACGACGCCCACTGGGACGATGGCCTTGACGCCAATCTCGGCGCTTCCGATTGTGTACCCACCCGAGATGGCTACGCTAGCACCTCCCTCAGCATCTGTGCCCACCACTAGCGAGCAGCAGCCCGACCTGGACCTTGCCCAGATCGGGCTCGCAAGGGTCGCAGACCCCGATTTTGACTCGTTCTTGGGGTACGCCAGTATCGTGTGGGAGTACGTCCGGCTGGAGAGTATCATCGTCAAAGGGGGCTGATGAATGAACGTGGGTTTTCATCTCTTATATATATCTTTCGCTGTCTATATTACTACATATAACCGACTTGTCTATATTCCCCCATCGCTTTAGGATACCTACCATACCCCCTTCCTCGCTCGCTCGTCTTGCTCTTCGCTTTCCTCCTGCTCTTATGCAAAAACAGACAACAGACAACTCGGATTTGGTTGGTTTATGGGTTACAATCAATGTCATTAGTTATAAAATACGTACGTAACAGTAAATAGGTAGTGTATAGAAACAGTGGTTCCATGATCCTGTAATGGAAGGTGCGAGCGTGGAGGGTCAGCTGCACTCGGACACAAAACACAGTTTATGACCATACATCTGAAAATACGGAGTGAAAATGACACCGTCTAGTCGTGTTCCATGATGGAAAGACTGATATCTGACGAAACGAAATCAAGGAACGGAGGGTTTGGCACAAGAAGGAGAGTCCTGAGGACTAATACCTCCACCGCGTCTTAGTAGATAGTTTACTTGTTGCGGTTAACCAAATGCAGAATACAAAAAAAAACTGACGAAGACAAATTTAAGGATTGGTTGGGACTGTTGGGGACTCGTGAGGTTAGGTAGCGCTCACGTGATCGGAGGCAGAAAGAACAATCCTCCCATGACTCGATGACATCATCATCTTTCCCACCAAAGATGTCTCTTCCTGCCGCCACCATCGAGTTCGCGCACCGCATGTTCGACGCCGCCAGGAACGGCGACGCCTCCGTCCTCGTCCCCGCCATCAACGCTGGGCTCCCGCCCGACCTGACCAACCCCGAGGGCAACACCCTCCTCATGCTTGCTGCGTATGCGGGACATCATGTGCTCGCCAAGGAGCTTTTATCTCGTGGCGCTGATCCTAACAGCCTGAACGATCGTGGGCAGAGCATAGTCGCTGGGGCAGTGTTCAAAGGGTATAGGGATACGGTGAGGGTGTTGGTAGAGGCTGGGGCGGATCCAAGGAAGGGGAAACCGACAGCTATTGAGGCGGCGTATATGTTTGGGAGGAAGGATTTGATGGAGGTTTTGGGTGCGAAGGATGATGATATCAGTGAAGATGTTCCAAGGCCGGTTGCTGGTCTCTCGTAGACCGACGGCCGGTGGTGTCTATGTTGGGTTGTCTTAGTACTTGAGTGAAGGTTGGTTGAGTGAAGGCTATTTGGCTATGGTGAAGACCAGAATCGAATACTTGAAGACGGATGGTACGTATGCTGAGTCGTCCTCGTCCATAGAACATCAATCAAGTACGAGTCGCCGGGAACGAAGGCTGTTTTGCCATGCCGAAAACCAGACTCGCTTCCAGTATAGATGAACCTGAGGATGGGTCCTCCAGGTTCAAGTTCAATCGAAATTTCCAAAGATATAAGAAAGTGTAGGCTGTGCAGCTCGAGTTGACCTTGAAGAAGCTGAAAGATCTAACACATGTTTCCTGGCACAATTCCAATTCGTGACCGACTTTGACGCCTCGTTGTGAGAAGTAAAGATGCAGCAGCATTGTGCACTGTACCCTGGTGCATACTAGGTCCGAAGTAACAGTGAATAGCGAATACTCCCTGTTCTGATTTCTTTCAGACTTCTGTAATCTTGTGGCAGACAAGACTTGGGCGGAATACAAACGAAGCGTACGCCGGCTCCACTGAAAAAGAACAACGCCGTAGCCATCGATTTACCTTCCTTGTTGTCTCCTATCTTATTTTCCTGAATGTCCCCCTCGATAAGTGTACATTACTCACGAAGAGCTACCGAGGTAGACTAGTTTGTGCTTACTTACCTGAACATCAGCAGAGGTGGCCAATAAATCCAGTTTCTCAGTTTTCTGCGGCATTTCCCGCAAGCTGGTGACTTGGTGACCGCACGTGTGGTGACCATCACTGTTCTCCCAGTCCTGCACCTTGTCATCATCTTCGTTTGACTGCTAAACCACGAGCTGCGGCTATATGATGTTACTCTCCGCACTCTTTTCCGAATTGCTATACAAAATCGCATCTCTGGTAAGTTGAGTAGAATTTTGCGGAATACAATCAAGGACTCCATTAATCTATCTCTTGTTCGTTGTAGCTCAATCGGGAAGAGCAGCGGACCTTGCGCCTGGTCTCAAAGACGTTCTGTTGTGTCGCGACTCCTCTTGTATTTGAAACAGTATCGATTCGTCTCAGTCGCTCCCGCCGAGATCGAAAATGCCTGGCACTTCTTAAGGCACTGAAAACGAGGGCTGGTCTAGCTCAACACGTTCAGTGTCTTCTTATTAATGGATTTTACCACCCGTCGTATGAAAACGAAACCTTATGGCATGTAATAACCAACGGACAAGAGAGAGATGTTCGCAAGAAGGGGAAACGTCTCCTTGAGGCTATTCCATCCCTGATTTCCTTACGCACATTACAGTGAATCATTTCCTTTACATTATATATTCTTCACACTAACATTCGAACCCGTAGTTTCTATAATTTTCATCCGGGAGTACTGAGTCCATCTTCAGTAGACTCCATAATGCACGCTCTGAGCCGGCTCCCGTGTCTTTCCCATCTCAGCATCGATTTTCACGAACAGCACGAACAATCCCCGACTCCAATATCATACTCTGAATTTCATGATCTTGAACGTATCGGTTTCGGCGGCAGACACATGCTTGATAACATCTCTCCCCTTGTCGCCCGCAGCCCCAATGTAGTGCATTTGAGTCTTTTGGTCGAACAAGACACGGAGGAAGCACCCACGGCTGCCTCGAGCATATTCTCTGACCTTCCAAAAGGAAGATACAGCCGTGTACAACAGCTAACCATCGCTGGCCGTGGCATCGTCCTCCCCGCACAAGACGTTTCATTAATCGTACCGCATCTGCACCACTTGACTTCCCTCTGGATCTACATCGACGATGTCGCTCCGGGGTTTTGGTCCGCCCTGCGAATCGAGAAAATTTGTCTTCGGGACGTTTCTGTAGATATAGTCAATGACGCCCTCTTGGAGTACCTCGCGTCGTACTCTGGCGTCACATCCATGACACTCGTCCACAAACGGCCAGTCAATCCGGGTCATCATGTTGACATCTCCTTCAGGTTCTGGGGCGAGATCCTTCCCAGACACGCCGATACACTTTTAACGTTGATCGTTCGACCTAACTTCGAGCGCAGCGGTGGATGGTGTATTGATACAAGGTCACTCGGTGCTATAAGAAAATGCAAGCGTCTGGAAATCCTTAGAGTGAAACTGGATAGGGAGATCTTCAAATGGGAGGACAGAACGAATATAATTGTAGGCCTCAACTTACATCTACAGGTCCGACTGCTGAAGTTATTTTTTTAGTCCCAAACTCTAGATCACCTTCATGAGTGGCCGGCCCTGAACGTCCTCGACTTCAGTTCTATTATGACAGGTGTCACCTATACAGGAAACGACCACTTTTCACAGTTGATGAAGAGCGTTGTCGGAGCCTTTCGCTGCACAAAGCCCGCAGAGAGCGTTCTTCGCCTGACACTGTCTGCAGACTTTGTCGACTATCGGCTATCACGGCGCAACTCTGATGCTGAGGTGTATTCATTTAAGGAGGTTCAGCGTTAAACCTCCAAGGTCTGACGCCGGAGACTAACCATATGAAATGAGAATGAAATCTTCTGTGCTATGATTAGGCGCTCAGCAATTCTTTGAGCGATGACTCGGCATGAAATTCCACCGAGAAGATCAATTGGAGGCAGGCAAAGGATAACCTTGTTTACTCTGTAAATCCATGCTATCATTATTTGAACATGTAAGTAAAATTATTACATGAATTCAGATTTATCAATATGATACGCCCATCTCCTTACCAACCTCCTTCAAACACTGACATGACAGATCCCGGGCGTCTACGCCCACAAAGACCCTGGGCATAGCTTGAGCTCTAATATTTTCGCAATTCATCCTCCAGAGCCCTGTTTGTTTATTGATTCTGATATAGTATAAGAATACTCACCATTCTGGACAGTGCTGCTGTACTTTTGGTCGTTACAGAACAGCTGCGCCTCGCTGCTACAAGCAAATATTGTCGACCCGGATTCGATGATTCCACGGGTCGGGTTCAACGTTTGACGTTCAACTCTGGTGCTGGGAATATTGCCACGACATTTTCCGCAAGCTTGTAAAGCAGCCGTGGCACGTGTCGTGATCGTCACTGTTCCTCCGAGTCCTACGCCTTGTCATCATCTTCGTTACATCTGCTAGATCACGAGCCATGGCTCTATGATATCACTCTTCGCACTCCCTTTTGGATTGCTACACAAAGTCGTGTCTCTTCTCTTGAACAGAATTTTTTCGGGTGTGCCATCGAGAACAACCTTACTGGAAGTGTAGATGAACACCCAAGTTCACTATTCGTCTTTTACCATCGCCATACTCGACGGCGAGGCGACTTTCTCAGACACATGTATTGCTTAACACTGCAAGAAAATCGTAGGAACCCGTACGGCCTTATATCTGACTCGAGCATTTGCGACACGCCCAATCGACTCAATGCAAGCCGAAATGTTCTGTGAGATTTCGGGACTGAGCACGGCTCGAGGACGAGGAACTAGGGAATATGCTTCATCGTGCAACGGGGATGATGCTGCAGATGAGAGATTTGGTAATGACTGAGAGCGAAACCGGTATGCTTTTCTCTATGGTTGCCCGGAGTTGTGGTTCTGACGGGGACCCTTCAGCATTTTCTCAAAATACCAATAGAGGCCGAAAGGACAATACATTTTGACAAGATCTTGTTGAGACATGGAAAGGATAGACCTGTAGACGACAGTAAGCATGGGTTTAATCCTCATTTCGACTTTCGCTCATCTTGATCAGGCGCAAATTTGTCAGGTTCGGAAGGGGCTGCGCTCGGTTCCGGTCCCAGTGATTTAGCGTATCCATTTTTCTACAAATACTGCTCAACGGACCATCTCAGAGGCAGGCACAATATTGGGTGGTCCCGAGAATATTTTGGTCGCCCATCTACGAACTCTCTTCCACATCTCATCGTATCTTCTGTAACGCGATGACTGTTCGACCTGACGACCTACAATTCCCTACATCCCTATCCTGCCTTCTACGGACCAGGAAGACACCTGACCTCCTAGGCGCGACCAATGTTTTGGTCTGACCAACCGTCGGACACTTTATCAATAGGGGTGCCACCAGCCCAAATTCCGTGAGCCAAGTCAGCGGGATTTCATAACGTCGAAGGGACGGAAGCGGGATGGATATTATCGTGGGGTATGTTTGCATTCAGGATACACTTGGTCTCCGGGTCTCAGATCTTTGTGTTGCTTGTAGCACCACTTTCTTCTCGCGCCCATCTATCACTTCCATCGACGTTCGTTAGGCATGTTATCGGACACAACAGCTCGCCGAAAGAGCATGGGAGGATCGTAAAGCACGAGTTGTTCGACTACATTATCGGTGGTACATCCAAGGATGCCATTGGCTGGTACGAGATGGTGGGAGAGCTGCACAAGATAGCCACCTGTAGGGTGTGTTTGCGCTCTGGATGTCGGCTCCCAAGACTACGATCTTTGCGTCGCTTGTCGTCCTGCTTCGCGCCCTCCCACGCAACATATCATTATCCTTGGATAAGCCCAAAATCAAAATTACAGACGTGACCCACCACTGTTCATGTAGCACCGCTTTCTTATCACGCCTGTCTATCGCTTTCATCGACATTTGTTAGACATGTCGACCGATACGTCAGCCAGGCGCGCGCGTTCCGAATGAGCATGGGGGATCGTCAAGCATGAGCTGCTCGACTACATCATTGGCAGATCTCAAGGACGCAATTCGGTTAGGAGGGCTTCCTAGGAGAGCGGAACCGAGCTCATTTTGATGGCAGAATCTCGACTATAACGTCCCTGGAGGCAACCTAAATCGCAGTATGTCCGTTGTCGACCCCGCCAAGATTAGCAAGGGACCTCACAGACAGACATCGAGCTTGTGAGTCCAACCTTCCATTTATTCTGTCTGTCTGCTGTTCTCACCCGTCCACTCGCAGTTCCAAGCCTTCTTGCTCGTCTCGGACGACATGGCATATCTATATATTAATACAGGTGGACCACAGCCACCTGATTATGTAACATTAAGCGGACTTTGAAAATTTCACCTCTCTTCAGTACGCACTGCCACAACCGGCTATTCAATGACCGGTTCTGCCAGCACTGCCACGACTGGGACCTGCCTTTTCTGGCATCTGGCTCTTTCTGACACCAAGGGAGGAAAAATGTTGGTATGCAGACTATTGCAGAAGCTGTTTGTGCTTAGGAAAAATTGTATTAAAATGTACTTCCATAATATTAGCTATTCTTTTGAAAGGTGGCTGAGCAAGTAACTTCTGCAATGACACAATATGCAGCATTGAGCATTTGTAAAGAGACATTAGTGCTGCATGCTATAACCATATTGTACAGGAATACAGTGTCCACAAGTGTCTGTAGCCATGTCAAGCTGCTTACCCAGTACCAACAAACATGGCATTATATATGACCCTCACAGCTGTAATTATACAGTCCAGAACCATTAGTCTCCTTCAAGAGCTATGTGGTTTATAAAAGTGATGGAGGGCATGGGGCTCTAAGGGACATATCTGTCAGAGCTTCTTTGCCAAGACACTACTATTATTTGGGATGATATTCTAATACAGAATTGCTCTGATATCGAAACTGTTGAACATGTTAGAATGGAAACAGCTATAAGAATGTAGTATAAGAAATGTAAAATAGAGTGGTATACACACCACAGTCAGGCATGTAGTCATTGTGAACAGCTGAGGTGTGGTAAGAGAGAAATAAGTAGATATAGGCAGATATGTATAGGAGAAATAATCTGAATATAGAAACATTGGTATGGTGGAACTTTATGTGAGATAGGCTGAATATCTGACAGAACACTCTCTATGTAATATTTACAGTAAGGTTTTGCACTATTGCTGTATGGTACCATATCTTTACTACTGTCAGAAGGTTCTATCAATTTTTGGATCATGGAAGTTTTATACAGCTACTTTAAAACAAACGAATATATGTACTTCAGTTGGCACAAGAGAGGTATAAAAGACTAAGGTATCTGGGTAACTACAGTGATGCTATATAATGATAGACTGGAGGTAGTATGGTAGGATATATATATATGGTAAGAAAGAATGAGCATTGATAAGTAAAGTAACAGTATAGTATATGGATAATATCTCCAATACATTGCATTTTCATGTCATCAATTTAATACAAAGAGAATATGATCAGTAAACTAAGGAGTGATGTAAGTAATGAGTAGAGCAATAAGTGTAAGGTATATGTGCCTCAGTCCAAGTCAGGCATATACTGGGTGAAATGACTGAGCAACAATGGTATCTACAGTTGAATTATACAAGATCAAAACAAAGGAGTGTGTTACTGTGTAGATATATGACATGAACTGTACATCTCCTTCAACACAATTCCAGTCAGGCTGACATTTTGAATAACACCATTTTTTACATGGACAGCTCTATAGTACAGCACTTAGCCTGGCCACTGCACCATGACTTTTGGACATGATTGAATTTGAGCTTCATTTCCAGATGCAAAAAGGTACAAATACTTTAAATATTGTATATCATGAAGCTCTATCACAGTCATATTATGTATTTTCTCTCAAACTAACACTTCAAGATCAGAGTAATAAGCCAGGTTTGGGGTGGGCCCCAACAAGCTGAAGTCCCATGTCGCAGTCAGGTTGCTGGGTCCCGAGGTACGAGGGCCCAGCAATTGTGATGAAGACATGGGGCGGAAGCTTGTCTATATATTAATACAGGTGGACCACAGCCACATGATTATGTAACATTAAGTGGACTTTGAAAATTCCACCTCTCTTCAATACACACTGCCACGACCGGCTATTGAGTGACCGGTTCTGCCAGCACTGCCACAGTCACATCACCTGCCTTTTCCGGTGTCTGGCTCTTTCTGACACCAAAGGAGGAAAAATATTGGTATACATACTATCATTGCAGAAGCTGTTTGTGCTTAGGAAAAATTGTATTAAAATGTACTTCCTATTATTTTGAAGGATGATTGAACTAGTAACTCCTGCAATGACACAATATGCAGCATTGAGCATTTGAAAAGGGACATCAGGGGCCTTAGAGCTGCATGCCATAACTATATTGTACAAGAATACAGTGTCCATGAGTGTCTGCAACCATGTCAAGTTATTTGTAGCTGCTTACCAAGTACCAATAAATATGGCATTATATATGACCCTCACAACTGTAATTATACAGCCCAAAGCTGTTAATCTCCTTCAAGGGTTATATGGTTCATGGAGAGGGTGTGGAGCCTTAAGGGACATATCTGTCAGAGCTTCTTTGTCAAAATGCTACTATTATTTGGGATGATATTCTAATACAGAATTGCTCTGACATTGAAACTGTTGAACATATCAGAATAGAAACAGCTATAAGAGTGTAGCATAAGAAATATGTAAGGGATAGAAAATAGGGTGGTATACACACCTCAGTCAGTCATGTAGTCAGTTTGAACAGCTGAGGTGCAGTAAGGGGAATATAGGTAGATATAGGTAGATACTATGTATAGGAGAAATAATCTAAATATAGTAAGTATGTTCAGTCAACTATATGAAACATTGGTACAGTGGGGTATGCAATAGGCTGAATATCTGACAGAATACTATTTAATATTCACAATAAGGCTTTGCACTATTTCTGTATGGTATCATTATGTATCTATACTACTGTCAGAGGGTTCCATCAATTTGGATCATGCCAGTCTTTTACAACTACTTTAAAATAGACAAATATATGTACTTCAGCTGGCACAAGAGAGATATAAAAGACTAAGGTATCTGGGTAACTACAGTGATGCTATATAATGATAGACTGGAGGTATGGTAAGAAAGAATGAGCATTGATGAATAAAGAAACAGTATCATATATGGATAATATCTCCAATATATTGCATTTTCATGTCATCAATTTAATACAAAGAGAATATAATCAGTAAACACAGTCAGGCACAATACAGGTAAAACAACTGTATTGAGTCAATGGTACCTAATCATATAAGGAGAATACAATCAGTAAATTAATGAGTGATGTAAGTAATGAGTAGAGCAATAAGCATAAGGTATACATACCTCAGTCAGGTGCACTGGGTGAAATTACTGAGCAACAATGGTATTTACAGCTAACTTATAGATGATCAAAACAATGGCAGAGTGTGTTACTGTATAGATATATGGCATGAACCATGAATCTCCTTCAACACAATTCCAGTCAGGCTGACATTTTCAATTTGAACAATCAATGAATCTCAAGGCCAATCAGTCACCTATGCAGATTTAGAATATGTCCTTTTGAAACCCATCTTTTCACATGAATGACTCTATACAGCACTTAGCCACTGCACTTTTAGACATGATTAAATTTGAGTTTTCTATCCAGGTGCAAAGGTACAAATACTTTGAGTATTGTATATCCTGAAGCTCTATCATAGTCATAATGTGTAAAGTTTTCTCTCAAACCCAAACCTCAAGATTGGAGTAATAAGCCAGGTTTGGGGTGGGCCCCAACAAGCTGAAGTCCCGTGTCATAGTCAGGTTGCTGGGTCCTGAGGTACGAGGGCCCAGCAATCATGATGAAGACATGGGGCGGAAGCTTGTTTTGTAGATTACACACCGAGGCCAGCCCTACTGGTACTGGGTTCCCAAAGTAAATCGCCATCAGCAACTGATTCATGCTCGACATCACCATATATTACCTTTTCAAGAAGCATTTCCGCAGGGAGAGCTACTACCTTTAGGATATTCTGGAACTTTTCTGAAGACGACGTTCTAGACAGTGATGGGGTGGGCAGCTTATCGATTTGATTTTGCTCTGGAGGATAAGGTCAATTTGAGAAAATTCTCTGTAAAAAAGTGCATAACTTCCTTCCACTGACATCACTTAGTTTGACCATTGTGTGAAGACATGATATACAGAACTGAATACTACTCACCGTCGGCACCCCACATCCCGTAATCTTCTTAGCCCTCCGGGAACCAAACCATTGAGCCCTATGCCCTCACCTCCATTTTCATTCCTTCGGTGAGTACTTCTGGATCTAAGAGGACTTTCAGCTTGTTCGGCCCAGGCCTGTGCAGCCAGATCAGGAAGATCTGCAGGGATATGCTCGACAACAAGTGTTCATGGTGCGTGAATACTGCACTGGTGGGCCCTCGATGAGAATCATGGTGTATGAGGAGAGGATTTACGGTAGGCTTGTTGTGATGATTGAGGAAATTCTGCAGGTTGCGGGTAATTGTACATTGAAGTGGAACATGTTTGACAGCTTCATCGCCACAAGCTAAAATATGTATAACAGGACAAGGTAGGAAATTTAGCAGCTGTATCAAGGCAGTGTAAGGTCAGCTGGTCATCACATAAGTCTGACTTGCTGCATGTCAATGCTTGGTTAGCAACTACTACCAATTTTGCAACAATGAACATTTTCCATCTGAAATGCCAGATCGTGCTCGGCGATTCATCTGGCAGTTCATCGCCTGCTTTGTTGTCCTCTTCCACCCCAGCTCAAGCTGTCGGATCTCCGTCAAACGATGCCACCTCTGTTAAGAGCAAGGGCAAGGGCAAGGGCAAACTCGGCAAGCTCTGGCATCGAGATAAATGAAGCCACATCGATATGACTGGCAGTGTCATGGCCATGTTATCAGACAGCGAGAGTCCAGCATTACAGTTGAACAACAGCTCCACCCTTGTCTTGCAACCTCTCAATGATGCCCAGACTATGCCTACCAAGAGTTTAGGGCCAGATAACACCTATGTTGCCAAAACCTCATCTGGGAACAAGACTGCTAACGCTGCCATGATTCTGGGAATCATGCAAGCTATTTGTGAGGTGCTGAACAAGGTACCCTATGTCAAGGTAGTGACAGGACTGGCAAGTACAGTGTTAGGCCCGAGCGCCATGAGGTCCAAACAGGTATAAACTCAGGGCTGTCTCGTGTTCAGACAATCACCCAAAGAGTTACTGTGATGTTCAAACGTGGGCTGGATCCTGATTGTTAACCTTCGGCAAGTGAGTCAATGAGGATAGTTTGGTATAGATAAACTTTAGCTTGAAGCTGGAGTATACTACAGCGAGAGCTACTACTTATATACAAAGATGATAGAACTAAAACAGTAATTCCGAACGACAATAGAAGTCCATTAATAAGCAGAGTTCAGGACAAATGAGTAAGCAGGATTGCATAATGTGTGAAGAGAAGTGAAAAAGTGAATAAATCGTAACATTACCCTCTCATTAAGGCAGTCATCCCGACTGCCATTATGTTAAGTCGGGATCTGGCGGTTCCTCCAACAGCGAGATGTGATACTTTTCCCAGTATGGTTCCAGTAGGTACTTCCACTTCGTTTCGTCAGGATTTTTGACCCAGAATTTTTGCCATCAGCCCGCTGGACCTGGTATAGGACTGTTCCATCCTTCTGGTAGATGTCGTCCAGAATGGATACCACAGCTCTTTGCTCTTTTGTGGTTATGGCACAGATTACCATGGTTCAATTTGTCTGTCCCACCTCTTTTTTGTACTCTTTGATTGCGTCCTGTGCGTGTTCCATGTCTTCTGTGGTCACCCATGAATTGTGTTCCCTTGTCCATCCCTTCCATTTAACGAGGTAGTCGGTGGTCAGGTGTGACTTCTGCCCCTTCTTGGCACGTATGCGCCTCATCCAGGCATCTAACACTTCCTCGACTTCATACTCTTCTTCATCTTCAATGAGGTCAGGTGGTGGTGCAGGTGGTTGCTCTTGATTTGGGAAGGCAGGTGGGATATATGGCATTAGGAGTTTTTCATTGAACCAAGGGTGGATTCTCCAGTGGGGCGGCAATTTGAGCTTGTATGCTGAAGCACCAGCTTTTTCGAGAACGAGGAATGGTCCGACTCTTTTGTTGTCTAATGACTTTTGGGGTCGTGGGAGTTGGAGGTTGGTCGTGTCTAGCCAAACCTGATCCCCTATTTGGTAGTCCCTTGACGCTTGCCTGTGTCTGTTGTACTGCACCTTCATTTTACCGGCCACTTCCTCAAGAGCTGCCTTGGCCCTTTTGTGTATTTCGAGTAGGGTGGTGGAGAAGTTTTTGGCTGCCGGGTTCGAGAAGACGGTGGTTCGTACTGAGTCTGGGAGCATTCGAGGGTGTAGGCCATAATTAGTGAAGAAGGGGCTTTGACCGGTGGTGGAGTGAACTCGGTTGTTATGGGCAAACACTGCGAGTGCTAGCCATTCACTCCAGTCCTTCTGGTGGTAGTCAGTAAACATCTTCAAGTACTTCTTTATTTCCTGGTTTGCCTGTTCAGTTTGGCCGTCAGTTTGAGGGTGATACATGGTGGAGGCATTTGGAGTGATCGATAGGAGGTGGTATAGTTCAGTCATGAACTTGGAGACAAATTGTGGGCCACGATCGGAGATGACGACTTGCAGCATTCCGTGTCTGGCATAGACTTGGTCCCGGAGTATCTTGGCCCATCCCTCTGATGACAAGGTGACATCGCATGTGACAGGGATGATCTCCTTCGAGAATTGGTCTACAATTATGAGAATTGCGTCATACCCATTTGACTCTTCAAGTCCCATGATCATATCTACCGAGATATGGGTCCATGGTGCCGAGGGGATCTCGTTGGGGTGTAGAGGGTTTGCCTTTGCTTGTGTATTGGTTTTTATTCTTTAGCATACCTCACACCCCTTCACGTATCTCTCTATGGTTTGTCGATCTTTGGGCCACCAGAAGTCGTGTTCGACTAGTTCCCATGTCTTGGCGATGCCTGGATGGCCCGCAGTGAGATGGTTGTGATACTGAGCAATGATCTCCCCCTGGAGTCTGTCGTCTCAGGGTATGTAGATCCTCCCATCGTAGTAGAGAATCCCTTCCTCCTGGGTGGTCCCGTGTTCATGGTTCAGGGAATCGGCAATTCCCTGATCCCATATTGCTCGACTGTGAGTGGCTTCCCTGATTCATTGATGGGTCTCCATCATTGTGGGCATGACCATGGCTCAGAAATGCTCAGGCTGTAATATGATGATATCATCGTTGTCCTCCTTTCCTTGGTCATGGTCATCCCTGTGGCTTAGGAGATTGGCTTTTCAGTTTGCTGATCCAGGTTTATGGTGTAATGTGAAATGATACTCTGCCAATTCGGTCACCCATTGAGCTTGTTGTCAATTGAGCTTTTAGGGCTTTCGGAAGTATTGGAGGTTTTGGTGGTCAGTCCATATTTTGAAATCCTCCGCAGCTCCCATGAGATAGTGTCTCCATTCTGACAGGGCAAGCATGATTGCCAAGAGCTCTTTGTCATAAATCTCGTAGTTGCATTTGGTGGTAGTGAGGGGTTTTGAGAGGAAGGCTACTGGCCTCCACTTCCCATCCTGTTCTTGGCTAAGGACAGCCCCGATTGCTCCTTCGCTCGAGTCAGCCTCTACCTGGAACTTGCCCTGTTCACGAGGTAGGGTGAGAACAACATCCTTCGCCATCTGATCCTTAAGGCATTGGAAGGCCTGGTTTTGTGCTGCTCCCCAAGTCCAGGGAGATTTGCCGGTCAGTTGAGTGAGGGGGCGAACTATTTTGGAGTAGTCTTTGATAAACTTCTGATAGAAGTTGGTGAAGCCTAGGAATGATTGAAGCTCTTTCTTCTTCGTTGGTGTGGGCCACTCCATTATCCCTTTCACCTTTACTGGGTCCATCCGCACTGTCCCTTCACTGATGATCACCCCCAAGTATTCTGTTTCTAGCACTTCAAACTCGCACTTTTCTGCCTTGAGGAACAGTTTGTTCTCTCAGAGGCATTGTAGTACGCGTCGAACTAGGCGATGATGTTCCTCAAGGTCTTTTGAGAAAATCAGGATGTCATTGAGGTATATGGTGACTTTCCCCTTGCTTATTAAGTCATGGAAGATATCGTTCATCATCCACTGGAAAGTTGCGGGCGAATTGGTTAGCCCAAAAAACATGACTGTGGGTTCAAAAAGTCCTCGGTTGGTTCTAAACACCGCTTTTGCCTCGTCTCCTTCTTTGATTCGGACATTGTTATACCCCCACCGGACATCGAGTTTGGTGAAGTACTTGGCCCCCTGTAGTTTGTCCATGAGTTCAGAAATGAGTGGGAGCAGATAACAATTTTTAATGGTCATTTCGTTGAGCTTCCGATAATCCTGAAGTGGCCGGAGGGAACCGTCTTTCTTTTTGACAAAGAAGAAGGGCGACACGAATGGGGATTTGGATGGATGGATCCTCCCACTGGCGAGGTTTTCATCCAAGAACTTGTCCAACTCCTCCTGTTCGTTCTGATTGAGGGGGTATACCTTGCAGTTGAGGGTGTTCTGGGCGTTTGTTACGATTTCTCGCACTTATTCATTTTCTTTCTTAATTATCAGAAGACCGAGTTATCCCCGACCCCATGTGACCATATGAACCAGAATCGGATGGCTTAGACCAAGTAGCCAGTAACTACAGCTCGCACATACCGCACGACAACCGTATTGTCTACATACATTGTGACTATTATTAGTACTACAGTTTTCATATATAAGTAGGTAGCTCTCGCTGTAATACCCCAGCTTTGAGCTAAAGTTTATTAATACCGAACTTCTCTCTTAACTTGCTCGACTAAGACCTTAGTCCGATCCCTTCACTTATATCTGAACTCCATGAGACTCTCGGGTGACTGTCCGAACATGAGACAGCCTGAGTTTACTCTTGTTTGGATCACGTGAGGTTCAGGTCTAACAATTAGCTCAAAGCTTCCCTTCTTTCCTCGCGCATGATGCAAGCAAAGACCCATGCAACAAACCAGAGACCTGAACACTGCTGAGTTCCACACCGCCCTTGTGGCCATCCTCGTTCCCTTTACCCTATTCATTATAGGAATTGGACTACGAGTCCTAATCCCATGGACACTCAAAGAACGACATGTCTACCCACAAATGTATGAGCTCGAAAACCTCGAGCAGGAGCAGTCCGTACCCCAGCCAGAGGCCGAAGAGCACCTGGGCAAACGTGACCAGGAAGCTGAAAGAGGGTGTGGACGCACTCGCCCTTGGGGCCTCCCGCATTTCACTAACCACCCCTACCGAGCCCACACCCCAGCCCCTGAATATGACGAGGACACCTCGGAATACACTGCCTCTGTTGCCCAGATCATCAGGATCAACACAGAGAGCACTGAGGAGTTCCCCGCCCGTCCCTCCACCGAAGAGCCCCGTCCCCTCAGCCCAATCCACATCCCCTGCAACCGCGCCGCCCTTGACCTCCCAACGCTCTACCAATGAGCCTTCAGCCCTCTCTCTGACCCTTGGCCCCAACCACCAAGTTATACTCCCCAGCGGATGGAGCAGCTTGAGCCCCAGCGAGAGGGAGAAACTCCCAGCGACTGGTGGCATCGTACCCATCAGGTACGCCCCCTTCGACACACAACCATCAGGATCCCAGCCGGAGTCGTCTACCCCCCTTCCCTCCGAATCAGCCAGAACCGCATCCCCCTCAACCTCGTCCCAAGGGAACCTACAAATACTGGAAGAGGAAGAGGATGATGAGACTCTGGAGACGGAGTCGACAGCGGAGCCGAGTGGCTCAGCCAGAGAACCGGACTGGCCAGAGGTTGACGACGACTACCCGGAGATCAAGATGTTCCTAACTGAGGAGGAAGTAGAAGAAGAATACAACTCCAGAGTCGACGAAAGATATGCACATATAGTAGAGGAGATTTCGTGGTTGGCAAGCGTGTCGGGAGTTCAATATATGAAAGCAGAGCGAGAATGGGATGAAGAAGAGATGAAAAGACTACGGGTACACGCCGCCCATGAGCAGGCCATCTTTATGTTTAATACAGACTTTCCACTCTACACGAAGGCACCAATATCCAGCTACGACGAGCTGTACCCACCATTCCCCAAGCCAATGCCCGATTCCCCCCCTAAACCCAAGCGATCAATCCAGCAACAAGGCGGCCCCCCAATCCTGGGGAAATCCCGACTATTCGCCGGAGCACCAGAAGAAACCACGGAAGAACGAGAAGCCACGGCCCAGGCCCACCGGAACCTTTACCACGACATTCTAGCCAAAGAAGCAAAGCTAGAAACTGCCAGGGAAGAAATGGCCCAGAAGCTAAACAACCTGGATACACTGCGGAAGAAGCACGGACTTCCCCCTAACCCCAACAATGAACCGCCGGACATTCCCAACCCTGACGTCCCCGGAGGACTGCCAGCCCCAGACCCAGACTCACCCAGAGGCAGAGGAGACCTATGGTCCTTGCCCAGACCCCCACCAGACCGAATGCCGCCAGCCCCAAATCCAGGACATGCCAGAGGGCACGCTGATGCGAACGCCCCCTTCCTCGGGGTCAAACCCACAATGATGCGGATGCCCGAAATATTCTATGGGAAACATGATGACATACAAAGGTTCTTCCTTCAGTGTGCCCTTTACTTCGAAGTACACCGAGGCTATTAGGAAGAATCTCAACAGATCACATTCGCCACATCCCACTTCGGCGGCAAGGCCCTCACCTGGTGGGTACACCACGCGGAACGATACTTCAGCAAAACGGAAGCAAGGTACTGCCTTCCCACATGGAGAGACTTCATCAAAGAAGTCCGAAGAGAGTTCGCCGATCTGGCAGTAGAAGAAGTACACGAGCAGTGCATGTATGGACTGCGGATGCAGGATGGAGGCGCAAACCGATACTTCCAGGAACTGGAACAGCAAGCGCAACTCGCCGGCAGATGGGAGGATCAGGGCGAAAAGAGCCACCTTGTCATGGCAGTACGAGCCGGAGTACCAGATGAGTACACAATGGCTGTCGCTTCCAGAGAAAATATTCCCCGAACTTACTCCCAGTGGAAGTGACGCATAATACAGATCAACGACCAGCGAGCGGTAAAGTGGGCTTTCAACAGAACCCACAAGGGCTATCACCCCCAAGATCCCTGAAACCGCCAGAACACCCCTCGCAATGATAACCGCGCACCGCCCCGGAACAACAACAGAACCCCGAGGAGCCAGAACGTGCCACCTCCACCACCCAAGGAATTGGGACCTTCCAGTACCAACACTGGAACCGGACCAGTCTATAGTGGCCAGGGCCAACCAATGGATATAGACTGAATCCGACAGGAGCGGCGCTGCTTCAACTGCCACCAAAAAGGCCACTTTACTGCCGATTGCAGACAGCCAAGGAAGCCAAGGGACGGAGGTGGAAGATTCACCCCACGCAACAATAATCGCCACGACAATCGGGTAGTAGAACAGGAAGTGGAATCAGATGAGGAGAAGACGCCCTCGTCCTCTGGAGTCGAGGAGGTAAAAGATGGGGCCGACAAGTAAGCGATTCTACTTGGTTGGCCGGACTCTCTAAAGGTGCATTACATACTGCTGGACGGACTCATAGTACTTCTGTAGGACATTCATACGTGCATTTGAATATACCCACTTCTATCACCCCCAGCAAGGCACCCAAGGAATCGCAGAATCAGTATAGTATTCTAACTGATATGATGGATCAGGAAGACGAGGAATACCTCCACAAAATGGAAACCCCGATGGGAAGCGGGACGATACTTCCCCCGATGGCTGAGTCCCCTTCGGGATCTCTGCCTGGGATCTCACAGGGCAAGTCGCATCGCACACCTGAGGGGGTACTCCTGGGACAGCCCAAGGTTTACAGATCCAGGAACAACAGCAAGCAGAAGCGTGCGGCTTCCCCGAAAAGAAGAATCCCTGACCGCAAACAGCTGCAGCAGAGGGAGCACGGAGTGGCAATAGCCCCGGGTGGCAAGACCAAAGGAGCGATCCCTTGAGGAAAACTAACCGCGACTCCTGTAGATATGCACCCGAACGCCGGGGACAACCTGACTAAGGGCAGATGGGACAGAGTGGAAAAGTATCCTCCCAGATCAGAACAGTTCTCAACCGACGGGGCACAAGCGCCTCGTCCGCCACGCGAGATGGGTGGTAGGCACGCCCAAAATCCGATAAGTCCCCCTCCACTTTATCCCAACTCACAAAGAGTTTCAATAGAAGAAGTGCCAGATGAGGAAGACGACACATCCTACCGACTGGCTGCTGCAGCCAAAAATGCAGACGCATGCAGGCCATCCCCGACGCGAAAAAGTCCTCCTTTGGAGGCAAGACGCCCAACCCGCGGAGCCAAAAGAACGGCTACCAACGGCGGCAACGTCCTGGTGGAAACACCCATGAACCCTAGCGGTTCTAGAAGGACAAAGAAGAAGGCTGAAGAAGAATACGATGAAGATGACGACCCTGAATGGCAAGCGTACCTCAAGGGACATTGTTATCGCAAAAAAGGAGATCCTGACACCACTGACATAATGGCGTACAACAGATGGTGGACACAGGTGAAAAAGGACCACGACTGGACGGAGCTAAAGACCATCGAGAAAGAGGAGTCCGGATATATGATTCCATTCGAAACAGAATGGACATGGTGTGCCATTAGACAAGCAACGGGTAGCTACGAAGCCCGTGCCATCTTAGCGCACTAGACTCACAAAATGCGGCAAGCCGAAGCAGACCAAGAAATGCTAATGCGCATTGTCACTCTCCCTCGCACCAAGGCACTTGAACAATTGGAGGAACTCCGCAAACCGGTCCGATATATCCGAAGAAGCGCCCGGGCCGGAGCAAAAGACTTGACTACTGAAATCCGCTTTGAAACCCTTACCAACTGACAGACCCTCAAAACCACTGCTCTCATCGATAGTGGATGCACTGGAAGCTCTATTGACCATAAATACGTAGAAGAGCATGATCTACCAACCCAAGCAACCAGCGCCCCAATCCCAGTCTACAATGCCGACGGCATGCGCAACAAAGCTGGCGAGGTCACCCACTTCGTTGAACTCCGAATGACCATCGGAGGACACTCAGAACGAATCGACCTGGCAGTAACGGACCTAGGCACAAGAAGAGTATTCCTTGGACACGACTGGCTAATATGCCACAACCCTGTCATCAACTGGAAAACCCAAAAAATCATATTCGGACGATGCCAATGTCAGAAACAGCCATTCACCCTACCAGATGCAGATCCAGAAGACAGATGGGACGAAGAGTTAGAAGAAGGAGACACTATATTAGCAGTAGATATGACAGAGGAAATAGAAATCAGGGTGATTCACCATGCCAATGATTTAGCTGCGAAAGCAAGTGAAGGGAAACCAAAGAAGAGTTTCGAAGAAATGGTACCCCCTGACTATCGGGATTTCCGGGATTTGTTCTCGAAAGACAACTTTGACGAACTACCCGACCGAAAACCCTGGGACCACGCGATTGAACTCGTCCCTAACGCCAGTAACACCCTCAACTGCAAAGTGTACCCCTTGAATAGGAATGAACAGGAAGAACTTGACAAGTTCTTGGACGAAAACTTATCCACCGGGAGAATACATCCCTCCAAATCCCCGTTTGCTTCCCCTTTCTTCTTTGTAAAGAAAAAGGATGGTGCCCTTCGCCCCATCCAGGACTATCGAAAGCTCAATGAAATGACCATTAAAAACCAATACCCACTACTGCTCATTTCAGAACTCATGGACAAACTCAGAGGAGCCAAATATTTCACCAAGTTAGACGTACACTGGGGATATAACAATGTACGCATAAAAGAAGGCGATGAGTACAAAGCTGCCTTCCGCACCAACCGAGGACTGTTTGAACCAACAGTCATGTTCTTTGGACTCACAAACTCACCAGCCACGTTCCAATGGATGATGAACGACATCTTCCATGACCTGATCGCCGAAGGAAAAGTAACCATATACCTCGACAACATTCTCATCTTCTCCAAAACCTCCAGGAGCACTGACAGATAGTCTGATGAGTGCTTCGACGCCTACGGGAGCACAAGCTGTTCCTCAAAGCCGAGAAGTGCGAGTTCGAAGTCCTAGAAACAGAGTACTTAGGAGTAATCATCAGTGAAGGGTCGGTCAGAATGGACCCAATCAAAGTCAAAGAAATCACGGAATGGCCCACTCCCACCAAGAAAAAGGAGCTACAGAGCTTCCTGGGCTTCACGAATTTCTACCGAAAATTCATAAAGAACTATTCCAAGATAGTACGACCAATGACCCAACTCACCGGGAACGCCCCTTGGAACTGGGGCGCCGCCCAAAATCAAGCGTTCCAACAGTTGAAGAAGCAAATGGCAGAAGACGTCATCCTAGCCCTGCCCAAGGAGGATGGAAAATTCAGGGTAGAAGCAGACTCTAGCGAAGGAGCCATTGGGGCAGTTCTAAGCCAACAACAGGATGGCAAATGGAGACCAGTAGCTTTCCTTTCAAAGTCGTTGACGACAACAGAAAGAAACTATGAAATCTATGACAAAGAACTCCTCGCCATAATGCTCGCCCTCACCGAATGGAGACACTATCTAATGGGAGCCGCGGTCGATTTTGAAGTATGGACAGACCATCAAAACCTTCAATACTTTTGCAAACCCCAGAAGCTCAATCGCCGACAAGCCCGCTGGGTTACTGAACTCGCAGAATACCATTTCTCCCTCCATCACAAACCTGGCACTGCCAATCGAAAAGCCGACCTCCTATCTAGGCGAGATGATCATGACCAGGGAAAAGAGGACAATGATGAAATCATAGTCCTCAAACCCGAACACTTCCGAGCAATGATCATGCCCACAACATCTAGCATTCACTCGAAAATCAAGCGTGCTACCGAGAGCACTGACAAGTGGGACCAAGGAATCTCCGATTCCTTGAACCACAAACGAGGCATCACAATGGAGAAAGGACTCCTGATGCTCAAAGGAAGGATCTACGTACCCTGGGACGAGAAGCTCAGAGGAGAAATTATCACCATGTCCCATGACCACCTCACTGCCGGACACCCAGGCATTGACAAGACCAACGAACTTGTTCAAAGAGAGTACTGGTGGCCAAAGATCAAGCAAACCGTCGAGCGATATGTCAAAGGGTGCGAGACATGTCAAAGAGTGAAGTCCAATACACAAGCACGAAAGGCACCTCTTCACCCTAACGCAGTCCCGTCCGAACCATGGACTCATATTTCCATTGATCTGATTACCAGTCTCAAAGAGTCCGGCAGATACGATGCCATCTTAGTTATAGTAGATAGGTTTTCAAAAGAAATCATCCCAGTAGCATGCAACGGAACTCTCACATCAGAAGGAACCGCCAAAATATTCCATGACAAGGTTTTCGCCATCCATGGCATGCCAAGAACCATAATCTCGGACAGGGGTCCTCAATTTGTCTCCAAGTTCATGATGGATCTCTACCGAATCCTCCAAATCACTCCCAATGCCTCCACCACTTTCCATCCCCAGACTGACGGCCAAACCGAAAGGGTTAACCAGGAGATCGAGAAGTACCTAAGGATATTCACCAGGTACCAACAGGACGACTGGCATGAATGGCTCGCCCTGGCAGCATTCACCCATAATAATCGAAAACATTCCGCAACGGGCCAAAGCCCCTTCTTCACCATCTATGGACTCAATCCCCGAGTCATCCCCGAAACCAAATGCCGAAGCCCCTTCACCAATCCTGCTGCTGGGAACTTTGCATCGCAGATGCAGAAGATCCACAAACTATGCGAACAGGCCCTCCAAGAGGCTGCTGCCAAGATGAAAACCCAGTATGACAAGTGAAAGGGTAAGGCAGTAGCATACAAAAAGGACGACTTGGTATGGCTCGACACTACGAACCTTCACCTTCCACAGCCAAAGAAGAAACTCGATGACAAACGAGTAGGCCCATTCCGAATCCTTGAGAAAGCAGGCGCCTCCGCCTATAAACTCAAACTTCCCCCTCACTGGCGCATTCACCCCTGCTTCAACGAGAAACTCCTAACACCATACACACCACCAGCATTCCCGAACCAAGAACTGCTGCTGCCACCACCACCAGACCTCATTGAAGACAAAGAACAATACAAAGTCGAAGAAGTCCTCGACACTCGAACCCGAAGGGTAAGAGGGAAGAAGGGCCAACCTTCTCGACTGGTGACTGACTACTTCGTAAAATGGACAGGCTGGACCAGGGAACATAATGACTGGGTAACGGAAGAAGATATGGAGAACGCTCAAGAGGCCATAGAAGACTATCAACAGAGTCAAGCAGAACACGGAAGAGTCATAACAGCCGAGGCCATAGTAAACCCTAAAGCGATAAAAGAAATCGTGGGACACAAGTACAAGGAAATCGGAGATGGAACATGGAATTACTTCTACACAGTCGAACGAAACGATGGAAAAAGGATTCAAGTTCAAAACCCAGATGGAGAAGCATGGATAGAATATATTCAAGACTATTGGAGAGCACTGAAAGAAGAACTAGAAGAGATGGAGGAGCCCTAATGGCAGTCGGGACAACTGCCTTAATGAGAGGGTAATGTTATGATTTCTCGCACTTATTCATTTTCTTTCTTAATTATCAGAAGACCGAGTTATCCCCGACCCCATGTGACCATATGAACCAGAATCGGATGGCTTAGACCAAGTAGCCAGTAACTACAGCTCGCACATACCGCACGACAACCGTATTGTCTACATACATTGTGACTATTATTAGTACTACAGTTTTCATATATAAGTAGGTAGCTCTCGCTGTAATACCCCAGCTTTGAGCTAAAGTTTATTAATACCGAACTTCTCTCTTAACTTGCTCGACTAAGACCTTAGTCCGATCCCTTCACTTATATCTGAACTCCATGAGACTCTCGGGTGACTGTCTGAACACGAGACAGCCTGAGTTTACTCTTGTTTGGATCACGTGAGGTTCGGGTCTAACAGCATTGGGGATTAATTTGATTGTGTGGTCCCATGGCTTCCATTCTGGGAGTTCGTTGAAGTTGTCCTTTGAGAACAGGTCATGGAACTCGTGGTACCAGGTAGGGACCAGTTCTTCGAACAATCGTTTAGGCTTTCCCTCAGTGGCCTTGGCGGCTAAATTGTTAGCGTGGTGTATGGCCCAGATTTCCATGGCCTCTTGGACATCCACGGCTAGGATGGTTTCTCCTTCTTCTAACTCCTTGTCCCAGCGGTCTTCCGGATCCGTATCAGGTAGGGGGAATGGGTTTTTCTTGCACTGGCAGCACCCGAAAAGTATTCGCCCTGTTACCCAATTGATGATGGGATTATGCTGCTTGAGCCAGTTGTGTCCAAGGAATAGGTCTCCATTGCCTAGTTCAGTTACTGCGAGGTCGATCCGTTCAGCATGATCCCCCAAGGACATTCATAGCTCCACAAACTCGGTGATCTCCCCGGCTTGGTTTCGAGTGCTGTTGGCGTTATACACTGGTGTGGGAGAGGGCACTGGATAAGTCTGGAGGCCGTTTCATTCCATGTATCTCCAGCTAATGGAACTCCAGGTACAGCCACTATCGACAAGGGCATAGGCTTTCAGGGTTTGTCAATCTGCCAGGGTTTCCAGTTGGGCGTCGATCAGTAACTCCCTAGCCCCGTTGGTTTGTACTTGCCGTAGATAACGTATTGGTTCCCCTAGTTCATACAGCTGTTCCCAG